>JAHKKF010521744.1:0-18581 GCA_019740295.1 Labeo calbasu
ATATATATATATATATATATATATATATATATATATATATATATATATATGAATACATAAATAAAAAATATTTTATGATTTATTATGTGTATATAACCTTTGATCATGTAATGTTATATATTATATAAACATAACTTATTTTGTATTTTTAATGTTTGTTTAGATTTATGATTATATATTTATAAATATATAATGTAATAAATGATGATAGATTAAAAATAATGAAAAAATGATATAATGTCAGTATTAATTTAATTATTACAATTTATATTTATTACATTTTACTGTTATTATATCAAAGTAACTATAACAATTAATGATTACATATATTATTAAACAAAAACAACATTCGTATATTTATATTTAATGAATTATCCATAACTATAAAAACACAAATATATAAAAGATAAGTTTTTAATGTTTAACAAATTATACATCAATGTATTTTATTTTCTTTTTCTTTTATTTGTTTATTGTGTGTTTTGCACTTATTTTATGCATATTTTAAATAAAAAAAAAACTTTTAGCTTATGATAACCTGGACAATTTCTATGCATCTAGTTTTGTCAAGCCTTTGTTAACATTCATTTAGGTATTTACGTGTTTCTTTTCGCTTTGTATTAAACCACAGGTAGGAGGTGTTAAGGATCACACAGCGATGTTGCATCAATTTTTTCTCTCTCTCTCTCGCTTTTTTCTGGTGTTATCGCTTGCACACATGCTAATGTCACCTGTCACATGTACTGCAGTCATGCACCTGGCCTGAGGTTGTTGATAAGTTTGCAGCTGCAAAAGCACGACGCTTCACTCAACCCAGCCGAGCGCTTCAAGAGACAGACACTTCTGGAAATGCACTGCCAATCTCTTCACGCTCATGCATGAAGCAATAAGCAATCTTGTAAAAAATGAAAGCTACGTTGCAAATGCATCTGGTAAATATTATTGCTCTTAGTTGTTTTTTTCTGGCCCAGCTCTGCATTCGGCTTCTGATTGGCTACAGAGATGCTCGTAAAAGAGGAAGGAAGCGAGTTAAGTGTTCATTTGTTCATCTGTTTCTCAAGTGAAAATATTCCTTTTGGTTTGCTCGCTTTGAAGAGCACGTAAGATGTTTCGCAAACTAAAGGAAAAGTGAACCTGAACTCTACAACACAAGAGAACGTGAAACCGCAGGCCGACCGCAAAAGCTCACAGACCTACATGCATTTGCGTACTCCTGTCACAGGCACGTTTTGTAGTGCATGCAGCGTCATCTGCGCCTCTGGGAGGGTCTTTGGAAAGCTTTTTTTTTTTTTTCTTGAACTAGTTAAAGCCCTTGCAGAGATTGATTTAAATGCTCAAACGGTTTTAGGTGGGAGGTTGCTGTAAGTGGATTTCGGAGGAAATGTACAGTCGTTCGTTTAGCCTACACCCTTTCGACTTAACTGGAAGCCATTTTTCCTACACACCTTACCTAAGTGCATTTTATTCAGAAGTGACATAGATATCTGATTGTCGTGAATGTGTGTTTGTGTTTATAAATATGTGTGTGTGTGCAAAATAATAATAAATATAAAATAAATAAATAAATAAATAACTTTCTGAATAATATATATTTTATTACATTCATTTTTAAGCATTTTTAATTGCATTTGTTTTATTTAATTTTTAAAAATATGTTTCTAATGAATATTTTAAACAATATAAATACAAAACAATAAATATAAATATATTTTGTTTCTAAAAACACGTTGTATCATGTGCTTTTATTACAGTTTCATTTTCATGTTTTTTTTTTAAATGTATAATATTTTTTAGCATTTAATTTAAAACAACCATATTTATTTGTTTTTCTCAGTAACAATTTTTATAGTGTACTTCATATTTTTATGTATTTTTCAAATGTACAATCTATTTTATTTATGTAAATAAATACTAAATATAATATTTATTTTAAAATGAAATGTATTTAAATGTAATATTAAATATAATTTTAAATATAATATACATTTTAAAATGAAATATATTTAAATACAAGTGTTTTTCTCAGTAACAAATTTCAGTGTACTTTATATTTTGTTTTTATGTTATTTTAAAATTTAATGTAAACATTTTTAAACTACTTTAGTACTAAATATAAAAATATCTAAATATATTTAAAGATAAAATATATTTAAAATTTAAAACTTTAAAATTTACAGTGTATGTTGTTTTATTTATTTATTAAAACAAACTTTATTTTATTTAACTACTTTAAATAATTCTGAATATAAATATATATATATAAATATATTTAAAGATAAAATATATTTAAATACAAATGTTTTTTCTCAGTAACCAAATTTACAGTGTACTTTTATATTTTTATGTTATCTATATAAAATGATACATAAGTAATATGAAATATAAATATATTTAAAGATGAAATATATTGAATTGCAATTTTTTATGAGTAACAAATTTTACAGTGTAGTTTATATTTTTATGTATTTTTAAAATATATAATCTAATTTTATTTTATCATTTTATTGTATTTATCTATGTTAAATAATACAGAAATAATACTATATTTTTTTTCTCAGTAACAATTTTTACTGTGCACTTTTTATGTAGTTGTTTTTACATTTAAAGATGAAATGTATTTAAATACAAATAATTTTCTCAGTAATAAATTTTACAGTGCACTTTTTAAAAAATTAAAATACAAATATTTTACAGTGTACCGTGTATGTATTTTTGTAGTGTATATTGTTGTGTTTTTAATTTTGTTATTTAATTTTTATAATACGTTACTTTTATTTTGTAACAAAATATTTCTCATTTATTATGTTTTTAATATGTTTCTAGATATGTTTCTAGAGCTGCGCATTCAGTATTGCTTTTAGGAAAATGTATTTTTAAAATGTATAATCTAATTTTATTTAATTTAAAACCATCTTATTTACATAAATAATACTGAATATAAATACATACAAATATATTTAAAGATAAAAAGTATTTAAATACAAATATTTGATTTGTATGTGTTTTTCATTTTAGAAATACATTTTTGATAATATACTAATTTTATTTAGTACATTTTTAATGTGTTTCTAGAGTTGCACGTGGTACAGTGAATCAATTTTATCATTTAATCTGAAACCAGATTATTTATATCTAAATTAAATAATACTAAATATAAATATATACAAATATATTTAAAGATGAAAAATATTTAAATACAAACATTTTACCGTATATTGTATTTTTTAGAATTTTTTTTTAGAATTTAATTTTTCATATTTTAATTGTATTTTGTAACAAAAATGTTTTAGTTGAGTTTCTAAGAGTTGCACATTAAATTTAGCTTTTAGGAAAATGCCTTTTTATTTGTACAATCTAATTTGATCATTTAATTTAAAACAATCTTATTTTTGCATTGCATTTATCTACATTAAAATAAATGCATTACAGTGTACTTTATTTTTTATTTATTGTATGTGGGTCTTTTGTATTTTGTATGTTTTTTAGAATAATTTTTTTCATAATATATTCATTTTTTTTTAAATATCCGATTTTATAATCTGTTTCGCGTTCAATTTTACAACGATGACCAGTAACCCTAAAATAAGCGTGTGTGCCATTATTTTTAGAACATAAAAACTAAACGCCTGCATTGTGAGTTGCTGATACCCAGTGCTGCACGTGATATTAAAATCATCTTTTTTTGCCTGAGCAAATAAATGGCACATCTTTCTCATCCCACCCCCTCAGTGCAAGCATATTAACCATCATTTAGACTAATAATCAGTGAGTCATGTTTACTGATATCTCCGTAATACTGAATCACACCACATCACGGCGCCGTCCCGTCGTGGTCGCGGGCTACTCGCGAGCCATCGATTTCTATTACGACTTCGTAGGCCCGCTCGGACGGCCTGACGTTCGTTTCGGTAAAAGAAGCCCAGGCAGGTGTTTGTTTATTCCAGCCTGATGCGTTTCGGGAAAGCGGCCAACGGCGGCCGAATGAACTCGGCATCTAAGAGTCATAAAAACAAACGGCCGCGTTAAGCCGTCCACGTCGACGTGAAACTCATCTGGCCTGATTGTTTCCCATTCATAAGTGCTGCAAAGGCCAGAGCCTCAGCTGGGAGCCACTAAACGTAATAATGATTAAATAATGATCTGGCAGCGTTAAACAGATCCAGTGCAGCCGCCACAGCGCTCTGGAGAACCGTAGCGCTGCACTGTTTACACTACGAATGCGGTTGAGTTACACCATGTACTGTAAAGAGGGCCTGACTGCCAGTAACTCTAGTCACTTACCAACAAAAGCATCATTTCCTGAAAGCTCCTCCCCTCCCCTCCCCCTCGCTCGGCTCCCCTCCCCTCTCAACCACCTTTAGCATTGAGGAACTAAACCACAATCAATATGAGTAAACCTCCACGCACATACCTGTCACTCCTCTTTCGCTAGGAAGGGCACGGGGGTCTGTGAGCTGCCTAGAAACATACCTGTTGTGTCCCGGCAGGAGAGAGCCCTTTTTGTTTTCCGGGTTTGGGAATGTTGTTGCAGCTGCTCTGAGCTTTGCCGGTTCTTTCTCCAGCACATGGAAAGGAGCTGCCGTTTGCAGGAGGTGAATGATAGTGGCTGGACCCATGTCACTCATGCAGTTTTGGACTAAGTTTTATGCACAGCTGGGACGTCCGCCGCCCAAGGTAGAGCTCGTAAATCTCTTTACTATGAGGTTTTTGTAGAGTTTGTTTAGGGGGGTTGACGGATGAGACATTTAGGTTCGGTTGCCCAAGACGCTTCTTGTGCAGTGCTCTACTTTGTTTCCCTGATATTATTTCCTTGAACTGATAAGAAAATGATTTCCTCATCACTCTTCTTGTAGCGTCTGAACATCTGCGATCTGTCGCACAGCTGTCAGTTTTCTATAAACTACTGTTCTTTAGGCTGGTTTAATCATGGGGGTTTTTGTCTGCACTTGTTTGCAGTCATCTTGTCTGTGTGACTGTATTTTAAATAATACGAGACAGAAATACATATCATTTTATGTATGTTTTTTCTCAGTGAAA
The DNA here is from genome assembly GCA_019740295.1 of Labeo calbasu. NCBI lineage: Eukaryota > Metazoa > Chordata > Actinopteri > Cypriniformes > Cyprinidae > Labeo > Labeo calbasu. The sequence goes on from JAHKKF010521744.1 coordinate 5,038, forward strand.
ATCCTTTTAGTTTGTATTTTTTAAATAATATTTGTGTATTTATTTTTTTCATTTTTACTTGTGTAAATGTATACATTTATATATTTTTAAATAATATGCAACATTATTTGTATATATTTATAAGTTAATAAAATAACATAAGATATTTTTTTCTTAATAAAATGCCTTTTATTTTGTACTTTTTATTATATTTGTCTTTCTTCTTTATTTACTTATAAATATATCAAATTATATATAATATTTAAATGATATGCTACATTTTATATGTATATATGTACATTTTTTCTCTGTAAAATTTTCTGTAAAATTTCTTTTAGAATTTATTTTTGTATTCACTTATATAACTATATAATTATATATAATATTTAAATAATATGAAACATTAAATATATATATATATACACGAAGTAGTATATATAAATATTAAATATGTATTTAATATAAAACATTTTACAATGTTTTTTTTATTTTATTTATTGACAAATATATAAATTTATATATAGTATTGTATCAATCGCATTATGCAATCTTCTTTAATTATTTTAACTCACTTTTAGTTCTTTTAGCATTTCGTTTTATTTTTTTATTTTATTTATTTATAAAAATATATAAATGTATGTATAGTATTTAACAAGTATATGTATACAATGATATGTATTTATTTTTATTTTATTTAGTTATATAAACATATAAATCATATATTTTATATATGTATATAAAAAAAAATATTTAAATATATAAAATCCTATTTTGCAATGTATTTTTTATTATATTTTTAATGTAGTTTTGACTTAAAAATAGCTTTTTTTAGCATTTTATTTCTACTTCTATTTTTTAAATATATGACAAGTTCTAGATTGATACTTTTTTGCATTTTGGAACATCATTCTGGTTGCAAAAGCTGACTGGCAGCAATAAGCGTGACAAGCCCGAAAGCTGGTTTCCAGTAAGAGGTGGACGCAGGTGATTCTTGGATTTGGCGTAATTTTGTATTATTGCTGTTTTTGCATGAGCTCATTTCTGCATTAGCGTTTGCATTTTGAAATCTCCTTTTTGCTGTTAAAAAGCACTAATGATTGCATCAATCTCAGGAAGTGGATGAACCACAGCAAAAGGTTTTGAAATTTGACATGATTTTTGCACATTTCTTTTTTTGTTGTGCACACACAAATCTCATAGTTGCTGAATGAATTTGAGATCAGAATGTCCTGAGTTGCATGAGTTTGCTCTGGAGGACACTTCCCTTTATTCCGGTCATCATGATTTGTCTGTTATCTGAGGGGTTTGGGTCTCTATTTTGGGCCTGAGGCAGGGCGACGCTCGTGTTTTACGGGAACAGTGTGATGTAAAGTGCTGTTAAGGCACAATGAGTCTTCGCTTCCCAAACCGACGACCTGCAGCTCTGCATGACATGCACCACATCTTCCTTGCATTCAGATTTCCTTCTTGAACCTTTCTTTTTTTTTCACCTTTATGTTTGTTTCAGTTCTTTTTTCACTTGTGTTCTTTTGTTTGTCCTTTTTTGTCTACTCTTTAATTTGTCTGCTCTTTCACTTGTGTATTATTTCATCTGTCCATTTTTTTTAAAAATGGTCTGTTCTCGTTCTTTAGGTTTGCCATTGTTTGTTTGTTTTAGGTCTTTCGTTTGTTGTTTGTTTTGTTTGTCCATTCTTTAATTTGTTTGTTCTGTCATTTGTTTGTCCATTCTTTTCTAATTTATCTCATCTCTCTTTAGGTTAGTTATCTGTCTATTCTTTTATTTGTCAGTTTCGTTTGTCCATTTTTTTTTTAAATTGGTCTGTTCTCTCCTTAGGTTTGCCACTGTTTATCTGTCCTTTTGTTTGTCTGTATTTTTGTTTGTCCACTCTTTAATTTGTCTGTTCTGTCTATTCTTTTTTTAATTTGTTGTATATTTCTTTAGGCTAGTCATTGTTCATCTGTTTTTCGTTTGTCCATTCTTCATTTGTCTTTTGTTTGTCCATTCTTTCATTTGCTTGTTTCATTTGTCCATTCTTTTATTTGTCTGCTTCATTTGTCGATTCTTTCATTTGCTTGTTTCATTTGTCCATTCTTTTATTTGTCTGCTTCATTTGTCGATTCTTTCATTTGCCTGTTTCGTTTGTATATTCTTCTGTCTGTTTTGTTTGTCCGTTCTTCCATTCGTCTGTTTCGTTTGTCCATTCTTCAATTTGTCTGTTTCTTTTGACCGTTCTTTTATTTTTCTGTTTCATTTGTCCACTCTTTTTTGTCTTTCACTTGTCTATTTTTCCATTTGTCTGTTTCATTTGTCTTTTTTTCCATTTGTCTGTTTTGTTTGTCCGTTTTTCCATTTGTCTGTTTCGTTTGTCCATTCTTTCATTTGTCTGATTTGTTTGTCCATTCTTTATTTGTCTTTTGTTTATCCATTCTTTTATTTGTCTGTTTTGTTTGTCCATTCTTTTATTTGTCTGTTTTGTTTGTCCATTCTTTCATTTGTCTGATTTGTTTGTCCATTCTTCCATTCGTCTGTTTCGTTTGTCCATTCTTCCATTTGTCTGTTTCTTTTGACCATTCTGTCATTTGTCTTTTGTTTACTCCATTCTACCATTTGTCTGTTTCATTTGTCCATTCTTTCATTCGTCCATTTCGTTTGTCTATTTTTTGAATTTGTCTGCTCTCTCTTTCTTTGGGTTAATCTTTGACTGTCTTTTTTTCACTTTTTGATCTGTTTGTTCTTTTGTTTGTCCTTTCTTTTTGTCCATTTATCTGTTATTTCTTCCTTTCTGTCTTTCCATTATTTGTTTGGTCTTTTTGTTTGTTTTTCCTTCCAGCTTTTTTTATTTGTTTCTTTCTTTCTTTATCTGTGTTTGACCACTTTCTTGTAGTACATTTCCTCTTTCATTTGTCAGTTTGTCAGTTTTTATTCTGTGTGACGTATTTTCTTTCTTTAGGCCATTTGCCTTCTTTTTTCTTTCCATTTGCGTGTTTTTTTCTTTCTTACTGTTTACCTGCTTCCTTTCGTACAAACGTTTGCCATCTTTCTTTCAGTCATGCGCCACCTTTCTTTCAGTTGTTCTTTCTCTGAGTTCGTATTTTTCTTTCGCTTGTTTGCTAAGTTATTTCCTTGTATTTTTTCTTCCTTATATGTTTATTTTTTCTTTCCATCTTTAATTTTATTTTTCCTCTCCTTTGCCATCTTTTTTTTTTTTTTTTTTATCTCTGTCCTTGATCTTTGTCTTTCCTCCTCCCTAAACAAAATAAATAGGACATAAAACACATCAGGAAGCTTGATAATCTGGCAGTGACGCTTCGGGCTCGTCTGCAGTTTTCCCGTCAATGCTGGTTGGGAAGGTTCAATAAGTGTCATGGTGTGGTGTAACCTGACACATTGTCGTAATAATGAGGCTTTATTACAGTACGGGAGTGTCAGGAGATGTTTGTGTGTGTGTTTTCACTCGTACGCGCCAGCTTTACTCATCTTACACCAGAGTGTGGCCACCGGCTTGTCTTGCAGGTGCATCTTTTTCCTTATATTTCATACAGGAAACATTTACGCAGGCTTACAGTAAATGATGCATTTCTGGTGGTCCCCACAGACGAGTGTTGCCAACTCATCTCTACCGGGGCTGTTTACATTTCCCCCCGGCAATGATTTTCAGAGCTCTTCTACTGTGAATGACTGGCACAGAGGATATATTTTGTCATTTTCATGTCATTTCCAGCTTTTGGTTGTTGAATGTTTATGCTGACAATGCATAGTGGCGCCTGCCGAATGGGGAAAAAAAGCGCTTTAGGAAACTCTACGATCTTTGCCCAGTTCACCCCAACCCAAACAGACACCTCAGCAGTCTTCAAAGCAACCTTGGTTTTACAGAGCACCGCATCCAAAAAACCAGACAGAACTGAAATTGTCTGTTCACAAGGCTGGAAAGTGTCGATGCGTCGCAGAATTTTTCTTCGGGTTAGCCTGCTCGGTGGGATTGGAATTGGCTCTTGTAAATTCAGAAGTGACTATATTAGACACATTGCTCATGAAGTAACATTATGACTGCATTAATATACTTACACATACGGTTGCAGTTAACAACTGTTTTGATGCTTTATTAATCAGTTATTTCTGTGATATTCCATTGATCTCCAAATGATTTAAAGCATTAAAATTACCATGTTCATGTCTTTCTTTCTTCAGTCGGAAAATATAAGGTTTTTGAGGAAAACATTCCAACGCAGCCTCAAAGGCCTCTACATGATCCCAGCCAAGGTATAAGGGTGTTACCTAGCAAAACAATTGGTCATTTTCTAAAAAAAATTTAAATTTATATACATTTTAACCACAAATGCTCATTTTGCACTAGCTCGATTTCACGCGTTACGTAGTCATGTTGGAAAGGTCATGCATGACATAGACGGAAGTACTGACTCAGTGTTTGCAAAGCGAACGTGCAATGGTAAAACAACGATGTTGAAATGAGATGATGAAGAACTAACCAAGTGTGACTTTTTCTAAGTGATTACTTAGTACTTGAAGTCGCAGAGCTAGTGCAAGAAGAGCATTTGTGGTTAAAAAGTCATTTTAATTTTATTTAGAAAATGACAGATTGTTTCGCTAGGTAAGTCCCTTATTCCTCAGCTGGGATTGTGTAGATGCCTTTGAAGCTGCATTGAAACTGCAGTTTGAACCTTCAACCCGTTGATCCCCATTGAAGTCCACTATATGGAGAAAAATCCTTGAATGTTTTGCTCAAAAACCTTCATTTCTTTTTCGACTGAAGAAAGACATGAACATCTTGGATGACATGGGGTGACTAAATTATTATGAAAAATTTAATTCAGGAGTGAACAAATCCTTCAGTGTTCAAATAAAACCATCATTACTTGCTCTGCCTATAGGACTTTGTTAAATTGAGCAATTTAAACACTGAAGAGACAGTAAAAATTAAATTTGATATTAACAGCTAATATTGTTTTGAGAAGAATTTTTGACTGTGAAGTATTTAACAACAAAAGCACCATTTAATAAGTCACTTGCTGGTAGGTTGCACTGTTTTGCATATTGTAAATGGTTGCATTATAAGGTTTACTTCAGGGAAATTTTACACGACATGATGTCACTGGTGAAGGTTTCATGTGCATAGTGCAAAGACTTGAATTTACCATGATGAAATTTGTTAAAAAATATATTTTACAGGCTTACATAAGTATAGCGAAGGATCAAAGAAACTACAGAACAATGATGTGTTTCACTGGGACGAGTGGATAATGACCCCCAAACCTTGAGGGTTGAACTGTTACTGTGTTTATTTGCAGGCATTTTTACCTCGTGATCATAAAAAGGCTCAATTTAGTCTGGCAGATATCCACCGTCTTGCTCAGGAACAAAAGCTGGTCTCATTCGTTCAAGGTCACTGAGTTCACATAAGGTCACTTGGTAGTGGGAGTAATGAGTTGCTTTTTGTTCATTTTCCTGCGTGTACATTTATATTCACGTTCATCATAAATCTCTCAAAAAGGGAAAAAAAAGATCTGTTTAAATGTTTCTCATTTGTTAGTTTCCTTCTCTTTTTTTTTCTCTCAACATCTTTGCTAACAAATGTAAAAGTCAGCTTGTTTTGCTTTGACGTTCCGTTTAAGCAAATACATTTCAGGGAAAGTGAAATATTAATAACTTTCATCAATCCGATGGCACTCCGTCATCCTAAAGCGGGGGAATCCCTGTTTGCTGGCTCAGCAGTGGAGAAAAGGAGTGGAGAGAGGAGGCGGCCTGGCCTTCCAGGAAGTCTCGCCTTGTTCCTTGTGGTTTGCCCGAGAATGTACAAAGTCAAATTATGCCGTTGCCGTTTGCTAAACAATATCCAAAGTCATTCCCCTTAGAGAATTACAGAACAGTTTTTTTTGTTCGCTTATTGGAATCAAGTTGACTTCTGGGATTTCTTTGTTCCGTTTGGCAGCGCTCTGCAAATGTGTCCTCAAAAGATCAAAGCAAGCATAAAATACGTTACAACATGATTCTGACAGCAAAACGCGACCGCAGCCGTTTGATCAGCGTAAAATGGGCAGGTTGCGACCTCAGGTTTCAGATTCCCCCCTGCTTATGGTTCTGGCAGCATTTTTACTCCTGAATCCAGCGCTTCCTGGGTTTTCAGTAGGAGTGGATTCAGTGCTGAGATGGGTCTATATCAGGTCCCTGATGGAATGTTGCCAGTCTATATATGGGCATAAATGTGTTTTTGTCTGTTGTCAAGTCATTCTGTGTTCCACAAGCACTTCATCCTTCCCAGCACAATGAAATCAATGAGCAACATCATTTGAATGCGGAAAGACAACTTAACCACTGCCTGGAGACAGGAACAGACTGTTGCTTAAACAGTCAAGTTATTATGGTATGAATTAGGCCTAGACTTGTAATGAAGTCTAGGTTCACACTGCTTCAGTAAATGCCAGCATTTCAATTTTAGAAAAGTTGAAAACAGTTGGAAAACTAACATTTTCAAGGTTATGAATGTTTGATTAGTTTAGATAGTTTATCCTTTAAATAGTGATGGGCGACGATTAATTGCATCCAGAATAAAAGTTTTTGTGTACTAATATATGTGTGCGTACTGTGTATATTAATTATATATATATATACACGCACATGCATGAAGATATTTAAGAAAATTGTTAGATATTAAATATTTTATATATAATATAAATATGAATATAAACATATAAATGTAAATATTTTCAAAGTATATACTGAATGTGTGTGTCTATCTATACAAAATAAATACACACACATACATTATATAAAAAAAAAAAAACTTTTATTTTGGATGCGATTAATCATGAATAATCATTGCCCAGCACTACTTTTAAAAGAGAATTTAAAAAAAAAAAAAACAGTTAATTAAATATTACATATAATGTATAATGTTTATTTTGAACAATATACATTATATAATGTCCAAATTATATATATATATATAATTTTTTATTGTTAATATTAAATTTACATTTTCAAGGGTATTAATGATTTGTGTGTGTGTGTGTGTAATTATTATAATTTACATGAAATATGTAAATCAATTTATTCTAAAAACATTACTTAATATAACTATATACTAAATATAATGTCTATATATATATACAGTATATGTGTGTATGTGTGTAAATATATGAAATAATATTGTCAATATGGTCATTACAATACAAATATTTATTACAAATTATATTTAACAAAATAAATATGTAAATATTTTGTGTGTGTAAATATTTTTATGCACACACACAGACATGCACATACACACATATGTGTGTGTGTGTGTGTGTGTGTAAATATATGAAGTAATACACAGTTTTTTAAAAAAAAATGGAAAATTAAAAAAATAAATTGTGATATGGATGAGATCTTAGATAAAAAAGAAATGATGCATGATGGCTGAGTTTTCCACTCTCAGTTTCATGTAGCTGCTTTTAATCTGCATTTATTATCTCCATAATCAAGTATAGAGGAAGTACAATGACTTTGAATTCGTGGCTTCTAACAGACCTAGCGTGCTTTTGTTTTTTAAACCTTTTATCTGAAAGAGCTCGCAATCAAGCTCTGAGGTTCTCACGATACTGCTGTGACCCAACTAAAATCACAAACACACACGCCTTACATATTGCGAAAAAGTCATGTTTCCTAGAAGCTCTGATAACAGCTTTTATACACAAAGAATAAAAAGGTTCCAATTTATTGTGATATATGATTATATCAGTACAACCCTGAATTGAAATATATTTTAGATTGTAAACAGCTCATAATGAGGTCGACCTCAATCTCACTCCCTTTTCTTCTTAACACTGAAAAATGGCTTCTATTAATGGATCGAATACCACGGGCCCTGGCCACCCTCCAGTTCCTGCTTGTTTACCACTCGCTGGTTTTCCTCGAACAGTGAAGAGTTCTTGGAAAATCTTGGCTGTGCAAAGAGCATCCCAAGCCCCTTCGGGTCCCTCATACATTCCACTAGCGTGCACATGCAATCTTTTACTACAAAAGCCTCTGATTAGTTGAGTGCATTGTCCTTCACAGCCAAAGCCTAATACTGTGGTGTTGCGTGTGACGTACCATCTGCACTTCATCTGCTCTGTGTCTTAATTAGATTGTGGGTTCAGTGGTTCAGGGTGTATTTACTGGGCATATATTTCACTGCTATCTCTAATCTGGTTCTTTATAGTAAAACCAGATAAATCTTAAAGGGAAAGTTCACACAAAAATGCAAATTCTGGCATTAATTACTCACCCTCACGTCATTCCAAACCCGTAAGGTCTTCGTTCATTTTCTGAACACAGATAAATATATTTTTAATGAAATCCGAGAGCTTTCTGTCCCTGCATAGACAGCAACGCAACTACCATGTTCAAAGCCCAGAAAGGTAGTAAGGACATTATTAAAATAATCCATGTGGTTCAACCGTAATATTATGAAGCTACGAGAATACTTTTTGAGTAAAGAAAACAAAAATAACGACTTAATTTAACAATTTAACTTTAACTTTTCCACGTCTGACATTCTAGTCAAAATTTTTGCACGTTAAAAAATAAATACAACCTCAAGCGTCAATCACGTTTACACACTGCTACCGAAACTTTCGTCCATCATAAAAATTCAGATCGGGTTTGCATTTGTAGCAAGCATTTTGAGAGGCGTTTTAACAATTCTGAGGCACCTTGATGTTCAGCGCTTGCGAATTTTTACAAACACAAAAAAACGCATACGCATAAAATTTTAATATAACGGAAATATCACGACGCATACATGTGGTGCTGCTGACACTGGAGCTGGCATTTTGACGTAGAACGTCCATCTCTCTTAGTTTATCATATGTACTTTCTGATTCAAATAAGTAAAGAAGGGCAAAAAAAATGCAAGTAATCCTTTCTGTCGAAATCTTTAGACGTTTACGAAGACTGTTTTATGTACATCTTGCATTAGGACTGGATGATGTGACCTAAAATCAAAAAAGTTCTACCGCAATTACGATTAATGAACAATTTTTGTTGTTTTTTCTTTGCCCTGCTTAAGTATTTATGCTAGGTTCTTGCTGGCAATTCAAAGGCTATGTTTACACGAGCGCATTTTCGTTTTAAAACGCATACCTTTTTTTTTTTTTAAACTGACGTGGGAAATGTTATATGATTCACTGAAGAGCGTCCGAATGCTCTGTTGCTAAATAATAAAACTGTAAATCATCAAGAAGATTGAGCTAATGCGGATCCTTTATGTAAATATAAAATGCATAACTTTTGCTACGGTTACGCCTGACGTTTACACTACTCTGACATTTTCGACAATCGAAAACGAAGACTTTCGAAAACATTGCAGACTACATTTTAGTTTAAAAACTCTAGGGTTGCGTTTCAGTGTAAACAAACCAAAACGGAGAGTTTTAAAAATGATGGCGCAGCTGTTCACATTCGCTCTGCGTAACCTTGACGACAGTGTAAACAATAACATCATGCTCATTGTTGCGTCTCATTTTGGAGGCTCATTTAAGAAAAGTAAGCGTTAATTGCAACATAAAAAAAGTTTGTTCACCCCAAACAAAATAACAGTCAATTTTATTATAGTTACTTCTCTTAAATTAAAACATCGTTAACGTATGCAGACTGAATGGTCATGTGACGTGCGTTTTCAGTTGTTAGTGTAAACGAGAGATCATTTCTAAAACACCAGCGTAGACGAGGATGGTTTTCATTTTAAAACGCACAAGTGTAAACAAGGCCTAAAACGCAAGACGCAGTTTTAAAAATGCCTACTCCGCCATGTTGCCATCAAATACATAGTTGCCATGGTGACCTGTTACTGTAAACAAAAGCTCGCAATGTTAGCCCCGCCTCCGTGGTCTTCTGATTGGTCCACTGTTTTGGAACTAACATTGATGAGTGGACACAGAAGAGTAGAAATTAAATAAAGTTGTCGTTTTTGTTTTCTTTGCACATGAAAAGTATTCTTGAAGCTTTATATCAATACGGTTGAACCTCTGATGTCACGTGGACTATTTTAACGATGTCCTTACAACTGTTATGGGTCTTGAACATGTCAGTTGCGTTGGGTCAGAAAGCTCTCGGATTTCATCAAAAATATCTTAATTTGTGTTCCGAAGATGAACGAAAGTCTTACAGGTTTTGGAATGAAATGAGAGAGAGCAATGTGCATTTTTGGATGAACTGTCCCTTTAAGAAGTTCTTAAAGTGACCACGCTTTTTTTTTTCCATAACCTTTTTTAGCACTTTGGACCAGGTCGACGAGTAAAATAATGATTGTTTTCTTTTCTTTTCTTTCAGGACCTCTCTTGTCTGGATGATCTGTCGATCTTCTCCCCTCCGACCGACTCTTTATCCGAATACACTGTTAATAACTTAATCAGTACTGACATGCCTCCCAATGTGCCCACGATATGGGACATCAAAACACCATCGGTCCAAGAGGTGAGGTTAATTATTGACAGCATATAAACACACACACACAAACACACACTTATTCCAAATGCTGTAGTTTTTGGCATTAGTGCTGAATATTATTTCCGTAGTACGAGAAACCACACCTGTGATTGACACACCCCGTGAACTGAACCTTTGTTCCTGCTCTGATTGTAAAGCATGTGATATTTTTGTTGGGTTTAACTTTTTCTTTCACTCTCTTTTGTTTCTGTTTTCCTCATCAGTTAAATTCTAACAGGTTTCAGGGTTTAAACTCGTTGGATGACATTACTGCTATCATTAATACACCACCTATAGGAGGTTATCAGGTAACTCACAATTGTTCATTGTTTTTAATAATGATCATAATAATAGTGATAAAAATTGTAAAATATATTATTAAATAGCATATATTTTTAGAAAAACCTTTGTAGCAATAAATATATATATTTTAATATTTAAATAAATCATTTAAAATAAATATATTTATTTTATTTTTTTTTTTAATCAAATGTAAATGAGATTTTAATGTGTCTCTAATGTCTTTCTCTTTCTGTTTTTCTTCTCTGTCATCACGTGTTTACACAGAGACCCCAAACACAGCCAGAAGAGGAAGAGGAAGTCGAGGTGGAGGAGACAGAAGAGCTGGGTCATGTTGACACCTATGCAGACTACAGGCCTTCTAAATGTAAGCGTTGCTTTTATGCACACATTTTATGGCTGTTTGTGTCATACTAGAAGATTCATTTTGGTGTCGCTCTCTCAGCCAAGATAGGAATATCCCATCCTGACCGAGTGGTGGAGACCAACACTTTATCCAGCGTACCTCCTCCAGATATCACCTACACCCTGTCCATCCCAGAGACCACCATAAAGAACGGCCTGCTCTCTGCCTTGCAGCTGGAGGCCATTATCTACGCCTGCCAGGTAACCCTGACCAGCTTTATCTTTCTTCTCCCACTTAGTTAAACAACACGCACAACAAAACCTTAAAAGAAAATAACAGACTGAACAAAACGGCCTTCTACATTTGTTTAGAAAAAATATATATTTACTTATTTATTTGGTTGTTTGTTTTATTTAAAGGATATTTAGAAGCATTTTTAATTGTTTAAATCCTGTTTATTATTTAACTCTGAGCCTATTTTTGAATTGCTATGTTCTTGCTTTATTTATTTGTTTGTTTGTTTATTTAGAGGCTATTTACAAACATTTTTAAAATTGTTTCCTTCATATTTTTTTAACCCTGAACCCTTTTTTAAATTGCTGATTTATTTATTTTTTATTTAGACGCTATTCACAAACATTTTAAAATTTGTTTAGATCCTGCATGATTGTTTGGCTTTATTTGTTTTATTTATTGTATTATTTGTATATTTTATGTTATTATTTAATGTTTAATTCTGAGCCTATTTTTAAATTCTTCAATTCCTGCTTTATTTATCTTTTTTTTATTTATCTTATTTATCTTTATTTTATTTATTTAGAGGCCATTTACAAACATTTGTCTCATTTTTAGATCCTGCGTAATTGTTTGTTTATTTTTGCTTTATTTGTTTCATTTATTGTGTTATTTTAATACTTTGGTTTTATTTATTAACATTGAGCCTATTTTTAAATTGCTCAGGTCCTGCTTTATTTATTTATGTATTTATTTAGAGGCTATTTACAAATATTAAATTGTTTAGATCCTTTTTAATTGTTTTTTTTTTTATTTCTGGTTTTATTTGTTGTATTTTTTTAGTCTTTTTTTAGTCTTTATTTTATTTAGTCTTTTATTTTGTTTTTATTTATTGAGAGGCTATTTACAAACTTTTTTGTAATTGTTTAGATCCAGCATAATTGTTTGTTTATTTTCTGCTTTATTTATTGTATTATTTGTAATTTTTATATATAGCTTATATCATTTTTATATATAGCCTTTATATATACCCTTTTTTGTTTGTTTGTTTATTGTTTCATTTAAGTTATTATTTATTTTATTTATTTATTGTGTTATTTTGAGGCTGTCTAGAAAGAACTTGTTTAGATCCTGCTTTTATTTTGTATTTATTTGTTTATACAAAATTAAAGCAGGATCTAAACAATTATTACTAGTATTTTTTTTAATTATTTACTTATGTTTTATTGTGTTATTTGTTTAATTTATTGTTTTTATTATTTATTGTTTTATTTTAAGGTTTTTATCAAATCTGTCTGTGAAAACTTTTATAACCGACATTATTTACTAAAAAAAAAACGACCCTCTGAGGCTTTAATTAATGCTAAATATAATGCATTTCATTTGACTCCCTTTTTTTAAACACTTCTTTATACAGCAACACGAAGTGATTCTGCAGAACAACCAGCGGGCCGGTTTCCTCATAGGGGACGGCGCCGGAGTGGGCAAAGGCCGCACAGTGGCTGGCATCATTCTAGAAAGCTACTTAAAGGGAAGGAAGAAAGCACTATGGTAAGCGATCTCCAGATCCGTCAGGCCCTGCAAAACTCACACCGTTCACTTCACAATCAAACACAGACTTTAGATCCGTTGCCTCATCCTCCTCATCTCTCCTCCAGGTTCAGCGTCTCCAATGACCTGAAATATGACGCAGAGAGAGATCTCCAAGACATCGGTGCACCCAATATACAAGTGCATGCCTTGAATAAGGTCACTATTACTGTGCGGCTTAATATGGCAGCGCTGTTAACGGAGATCACGTTTCCAGTGTAGCACATTCTCACAGACTTTCCCCGTAGCTCTTTTCGACGTGGCTAACTGTAATTGTTTTCCGTGCAGATAAAGTACGGAGACACAGCTACCTCAGAAGGGGTCCTGTTTGCGACCTACTCGGCACTAATTGGGGAGAGTCAGGCAGGCGGCCAACTCCGAACGCGTCTGAAGCAGATCCTAGATTGGTGTGAGCCGGGTTTTGATGGAGTTGTATCCTTTGCCTCCTGTGTGCATAAAATAAATGTCACTGGCAGTGGTTTTCTAATTTTGTGTTGCCCCTTGCGAAATATATGTTGATTAAAGCAACATTAAAAATTCAATGTTCACAATAATTTACAATAATATATAAAAATGTTTTAATATATTATACAATCTTTATTATATATTAATATAATATTAAATATT
>JAHKKF010521745.1:0-23680 GCA_019740295.1 Labeo calbasu
ATTTGATGATAATTTACTCACCCCCATGTCATCCAAGATGTTCATGTCTTTCTTTCTTCATTCGAAAAGAAATTAAGGTTTTTTGGGAAAACATTTTGGGATTTTTCTCCATATAGTGGACTTCAATGGGGATCAACAGGTTGAAGTCCAAATTGCAGTTTCAGTGCAGATTCAAATGCCTTTACTCTATCCCAAATGTGAAGTAAGGGTCTTGTCTTGTTTAAAAAAAAAACATCTTGCACTAGCTCGACATCAAGCATTATGTTACATAATAGTTGACATTCAAGTAAAAATGTATTGTTTGCTCAAGACTTGTTTTATACTTAGAGTAGTTTGTTGTTAGCTTAGCAACATGCTAGTGTCAAACTCTGTGGATGAACTGTCCATTTAAAATGGTCCAAATCCGTTCCATGACTAAGGTAGCGAACAAGGCGAGAGATATGTTGATTTGCTTTGAAAAAAAAAGGAAAAAGAAAAAAAGTTTCCTTTAATAGCCTGGCAGGGGATAAAAGTATGCGATGCAATTTTATGCTTATTAGAGTTGTATACTCTTAGTTTAGTAACATGCTAGATAGAATCTCTTCTGCAAAGTGCTATTTGTGTTATGCTGCCTTGGTAGAGAGTTCCAAATCGGTCACTTATGAGGATCCATGACTGTTTCAATGCTGCCTTAGAAGGCAACTAACTGCCTATGTAGGCAATGAGGCTGCTAGAACTATAGTCAACTTAGCACTTGCAAGGTGTGTGTGTGTAAGAGTGAGCATGTGGTGAATGGGGACAGTGTTGGGCTAAACCTTTATTGGGTCTGTTCCATCTGTTTTGGCTCATACTCAAACCATGCAGTGCGAAGTCATGCTCGGATCTCACACATTCCTTCAGCTTTATACGCTCTACTGTGCGCTCACTATTTCCATCTTCAGAATTGCTCTCACGGAAAAGCTTTTCCAAAAATAGAGCGAAGCTCAGAGAGCTTATCGCAAAAACACAAAATGATTATGTTCAGCCTGCTCCGCTTCTGATATTTCTCACAGTGACAAACCACCTGTGCGTCACGGCTGCTTTCTCTAAATCGGTCTGAGCTCCCTCCATTTCCATTCTGATCTCGCGCTGTAGCCTAGCAAAAGCAAATCTTTTCTGCTACCCCCCACCCATTACCTTCACTCTCTTCTCTTTTTTTTTGCTGCCGCAATAGCCGAACAGCAAGTGATTATAACATGGTGGAATTTGATCTCTGCGCTGTTAAGTCACATGCTGTGACTGTAATTATTCGTTCCTGGAGAGAGAGAGAGAGGCACAACAGAAGAACAGAGCACAGAAACATTCAGGACATATTCAGTTCTGGCCTGTGAGCGCAGTGCGCATTCGCTTTCCTTCCTGGTTGAATTACAGTTGCTATCGAAGTCTGGAGAGGCTTTGGGAAATGTGCCATGGAAAGATGATGTTGTTCTTCACAGGCAATGAGTTTGTCTGAGCCAGATCTGAAAAATAATGTCTTCGGGAGTTTAGATTCAATGAGGCCATTTATCTGATAATGTTGTTTACATTTTTTAGCCTGCAAATGGGTACAGAGGCCTCGCATTGAACGCTTTCTTGGCTCGGCGTGTGCGAGAGGCATGGTCGTAGATTTGGACATGTGCAATGCAAAACAACTACCGAACGCACAGTATAAGTATTGTATGTGTCTATGCAGTATTTATATTTTGTATGCATTTATAACTTAAATGTCCAGTTTCTTAGGTGCTGTTTAGAATGAGTTGTTTATTCTTGGCGCATTCGTTCTAGCTTGAACGACTGCAGATCTAGACGGTGGTGTGTTTTAGTTTACATTTTAGAGGTTTCATTTTACATTTTAAATCATTTTATAAAATTAAATTTAAATTTAAAAACATTTTTAATATACTGCGCGCTTATTTTTTACTGTTTAAATGAAATCATTCAACTCTGTATGTATGCATTTTCATTCGTGTAAAATTAGATATTTTATATCATTAAAAAACAGCACACTTAAAGTTTCTTAAAAAGTATTTATTAGATAAAAAATGATTTGATAAAAAATGTATATGTGACCCTGGACCACAAGTCTTAAGTGGCATGGTTATATTCGTAGGAATAGCCAAAAACACATTGTATGAGTCAAAATTCTCAATGTTTTTTATGCCAAAAATCATTAGGATATTAAGCAAAGATCATGGTCCATGGAGATATTTTGCAAATTTCCTTCATTAAATATATCAAAACTTAATTTTTGATTAGAAATATGCATTGCTAAAAAACTTAATGTGGACAACTTTAAAGGCTATTTTCTCAGTATTTTCAAATAGTTTTATCTTAGCCAAATATTGTCCTGTCCTATCCTTGACTCATCCTGGCATTTTCACTGTCCCATAAGATAAAAAATGAATATAATTCATTATTTAAAATGCAATACACCGTTAAACATTTCCTACACAGACCTATTGTTATAAAAGCTGCAGTGTTATTCGATTTTTTTAATTTTGAGCCAAAAGTCAAAATTGTCCTATGGTGTGACTGTCTCAAGCGTGGTTCAATAAATTACAACTTTTATTAATTAAAAAGAAAAGCATAAAAATGTTAATAAAAAACTGCTTTTATGCTTCTGGCATAACTGTACAAGTGTCTGTTTTAGTAAATGTCAATCATTTTTTTCATCCATATCTTTCTGAAAGTGCAGGAACTTGATACATTTTGTCTCTGAAAACCATGTCCTCTGGTGTGACACCATATCCTTATTTTAAATTGCCCATTTCCAGAGGAAAATGTAATTAGTTGAAGGACCCCATTCATGATCATGTTACTGAAGCCCCCTGTCAAGCCCATGACATGTTCAAATATTTAACTTTTTTGGAACCACTACAAAAGTGTTACATTTTGTTGTCCTTTGGTGTGACACTCCTAAATTATATATATAAATTTTAATTACAAACTTTATTTTAAATTACATAATCATGGAAAATTATGCAAATGTATCTTGCTAACTGCTAATGACAGGTTAGCTCAAAATAGCAAGGTCATTAATTCACACAAAAGCTGAAACGTCCTATGGTGTGACAGATAATGTCCTCCGGTGTGATGCATGTACTGTCACAAAGATGTCACACCAGAGGACAAGGTCTCTTTAGGAAGCATTTCAAATAATTAAATAGAATTTGTTTAACTCATTTTTTTTTTTTTTTTTTTTTTTTTGATAATTTTCAGTGTTATGCAATATGCAATAATTACATTAATTAAACTATTTTCTGATGTTTGTGTGACATAATGTCCTATGGTGTAAAAGAAACAACGATTTGTTTTTATCTCAAAATATCTTAAAAAAAAAAAAAAAACAGTTAAGTATTGCAATTGGGGAGATCTTAAAATGGTATAATTTTAAGCAGTTTTGAACTGCTTCTTCTTCAAAAATTGACTTTTACAGAAAAAAATAAGCATTTAATCCTGCCTATTTGTCAACTACCCATCTATAAAATAATGTCTACTTTAAGGACTTTTTTTGTTAAACCCAAATTCGCATTACTGAAATTTGAATAACAATAATGATTATTATATGAGAAAGAACAAAAATAAATAATGTAAATGTGCTTAATTGTCCTGAAAATAATGGCATGAATAGTGTTTCTTTCTTTTTCTTCTTCTTTCAGCTTTGGGGTTTAATAACATTTTACATTTTGTGAGACTGACACAAATACTCTTCCTAAATAAGAACATCTGATCATCCGCAGAGACATTTGTTTGGCTGGTAGACGAGAGAGTGCTGTGCAGGTGTTCGAGGCAAAATTTTTGATGTGTAAATGAGGAAATGAGTAAAACACTGTTTGAATTTTGAACCCAAGGCATTGTAAATCTTTTTTATGATTTCTTTGTGTCACAACATGATGACTGAGGCCAAATCAAATCTTATTAGAAACACATGGTATCCTAAAATAAGTGAAATTCAGATGCTTTCAGAAAATTTGCTTCCCAGCTGTTACACACAAGAAGAACATGTGCATAACAGATTCAGGCACAGAAGATCTTTTAAAAATGATGAATTTCTGTGCATGTCTTTGTGCATCTTGTCTCTGACAAATCCATATGCATATGCTTGCAAGACATAAACATTTGAGCCAATATGTGTAATGTGACAGAAAACCTCAATGCCAACAATAAATCATGCAATGAACATGTTTAGTGCATTAATGCATATTTGAGTGACCGCAGCAGATTCGTAATATTATAAAGTGGCAATGCCATCAGGGATGTGTTGTTTTCTATAAAACTCCCTTGGGAGAACGAAACAAACAAATCAATTCCTCCACCCCCTTCTCTCATTCCCGCCTCACTCCAAAAACCGCAGATGAAACCTGGTATTAAATGAGTGTCACAGTGACGGCTGTCATATGTGACACACAGCAGAGCAGGAAGGACAATTAATGATTTACCATCCAACTTTGAGATCAGCCAGAGGAATGCGAATGAGAGACAGAGTGTTGGAGACGTGCTGACACTCAAATAAAGAGTGTGAGATTCAGATTATAGAGGATATTAAGACTAAGAGGCGCTTAGAATGCAGGCCCGCAGTTTGGCGTCCGTCCTTTGGAGTGCAGAGTTTTCAATAAACATTCAGCCAGCTGCAATAATATTCACAGAAATAAACACTCAGACTCGCACACACCGGCAAACAGGCGCTTCCAAATGCGATCGAACGGTTTTGAGGAGTTACACGTTTACTGGCTCGCGCTGATAAGGAAACGGCGATACGATCCAAGTCAATAACCCGTAGTCAATCAATCGCTATCTTATCAGATCGTACAGTCAGGGCGCAGTTTGATTTTCGGTCTCTGTCCCTCTGTGCAGAAACACTAGGCAGCCGCTGCGCATTCCATTCCCAAAATGTTCCCGGAGACCAGAGGAGAGCCCTCACGTGCCGATTCTCTAAACGGAAGGAATTCCTGAGGTATACAGACAGACAGACAATAAGAAATCAAGAGCAGGAGGCCAAGAGCGAAATATGCAGAGTCATAAGAAAACTAATCTTAGTAGCAGAGGGTGCTGTTAGTGGGGTTGTGTGTGCTGGGGGGTATTTCCTTACCCCCTCTGCTTGTTTTCAGTGGGCCAGTCTCAACACTGGGGTCTGCAGGCAGGCCTGTAGGCCTTTATTTTCCCAAAGCTGGAGCCACCGAGCTGTACAGCCTGTACAGACTTTGTGTTATTACAGAGCAGAGGCAGGAGGGGTGTTCAGCGCTGAAGCAGCACAATCCAACATCCAACCCACACTCTAATCATCTCTTACCACCCAGCGAGAAGGAGAGATAGACCGAAAAAGAGAAAGAGGGATGGACGGATGCAGGCTCGACGCGAAAATTCACGGGTCAACATTTTTCTCCCCCATTCCCAATGAGAAGTCACGGGGGTCAAGGTTACTAGCTGGATGCATGAATGGATGGAGAAAAGTTGCAAATGGTCAGTGAAGATTCTGTATGGATGACTGGGTTGATCTTGGTACAGCAGGTGTCATGAGACCGCTGCTAATGCCTGACCACCCAAAGCGCATTTTCCACATTATTCTGCAGTGTTCAGAGAGTTCCTCTAATATTCATTTGTAAAAATGGGTCTGGGCTGTTTTTTTAATGTTTTGCATGTTTAGATTAGAACAAACCTTACTAGTCACTGAGACCATTGTATTAGGTTTGTATTGTAATTTTTCGTTCTACAAACAGACAGATTTGTCAAGTTATTTATGGCCATTTAATCAGGCTATCGGGATATTTTGAGGCAAGTCCAAAAGTATATCTCAGAGCACATTTTAAAAAAAATTGAAAATATATAGAGTAAATTTGCATTAATTTAAATGTAGAAATTTGGTGCACATCTTATTTGCTGTCATTTACCCCCCAAATATTAAGCTGACATTTCTATAGACCAGTTTGGAGTAGATGTCAAAGTTACGTCACGTGTGTGGTGGCAGAAAAATAGTGGTAACAAGTGGAAGGAAACAGGAAAAATCCATGGATTTTTTTTTTCAGAATTTTTATAGAATAGTGTCATCAAAGATGCCATTTGAAGCTAAACGCAGATGTTTAAATGTTTAAACAGACAGACTATGGATGAAACCTGCTATGATTTAAGCATAAATTAGATTTTTTTTTTTTTAATTGTCTACATTATATTCACATATGCAGTTTACAGAGGACATATTGGATTCTTTATTGGCATCGATGGTTCCATGAAGAACCTTGAACATCCATGAAACCTTTCAAATGCAGAAAAGGCTCTTTATAGTTAAAAATGGTTCTTTAGATTTTTAAAGTGTTCTTCAAAATGGTTCTTCTATGGCATCACTGCAAAAACACTCTTTTGGAACCTTTATTTTTAAGAGTGTAGCGTTACAGTTACAGCATGAAGTACTGTTTAAAACTATAACATATAACATTATACATATCATTTATCTGTTTTATCTCACATTTCTGACTTTTTTCTTGCAAAAGTAAATTTATATCCTTGTTTGGATTTTAGAAACTATTATTTTCTGCCACCAGATAAGCTACAAAAAACGTCATCACTGTTTGCAAACACCGAACTGATCTATTGTTCAGTTGTTGACCATTTTCTTTTTGCCTGTATCGAATGCATGTAACTCTAAAGAAGACAAACAGTTTGGAGAATAGATGGATGGGTGTATCCAATAGACCTTAGTCAGGTTAGGCGCCATGTTGAATTTGAAGTGAATGAAATGAGGCTGTGAGGGATAGACTTACAGTCCTTTCAATGGCACCCACTGTATAAAGGTCTTAGATCACGTAAATTTCACAAATCAGAACTTTTAAATCGTTTTACAGTGTTTTGTAAGTGTTTTTCCCCACTAAATATGTTTTGTTGTTAAAAAGTACAGTCCATTGAACGCACTGTGCTACTTCTTTCCCTCACAGCCTCATTTCATTCTTGTGAAAAATGAAATATAGCACTCCCCTAACTAAAGTCTGTCATTTAATTCACACGTATATTATCATAATATATTTAATTGTGTAAGTTGTTTATTATTGATATTGTTGTAGTTCTTCCCAAGCACTTATTTCAACAGTCACAACTTTAAACACATTGTTTAAACACATTTTCTTGCTTTTTTTTTTTTCAGTTGAGACTTCCAAGCAGTAGACTGCTCATTTGTAGCTGGTAAAAATGATTACATAAGGTAATGGTATTTTTGATGTACATGCTATTTTAGTTACATTACCTTTGCTGCATCAACAGGTGTTTCTAACTGCGACGCGGGCGCGACCTTTTCTCAGCCTTCCAAGTGCCCGTAAATGACAATAATGACCGGTCTAAACGCGCGCAAGATTCCCTGTTTTTCACCCCTGTCTTTTGTGTTGAATGATTTCATTAAGGATGTGCGGTCCCTTAAGACCGAGAACGGTGACTACATAATTCATACCGGGGGGAGTGACTTAGTGCCCGTGCTTTTCCTGCCTGTATAAAACCTGAAGTTCCACTTAAACTCACTTACAGATGGAGAGACCCAGCCGCTTAGTTCACAGTCTAGTCAAACCGACGTGACAGCAGCATAACCCAAAGCGCCGCTATACTTTGCCAAGGCATATGTTGAGAGCTCAGGCTTTAGTGTAATAATATATCCAGGTGAGGTGATCTGACGCACCGTTTTTCCACGCATCTACCCCCGTGTGAGTGTGCGCGCCTTCAGCCCTTCGGCTCCATGACGAGACTGTGTGCGTTCTGCCTGACCGCGCTGCTCGCAGCTTTCGTCCGGCTGGCTGAAAGCGTCAGCCCAGTGGTCCGCTGCGAACCATGCGACGACGGGGCGATGGTGCTGTGTAAACCGCTGCCCCGGGACTGCGCTGAGCCGGTAAAGGAGCCGGGCTGCGGGTGCTGCATGACTTGCCCGCTAACCGAGGGCCAGGCGTGCGGAGTGTACACAGGGCGCTGCGGTACCGGGCTAAGCTGTCAACATCGCCCCGGGGAGAGCAAACCTCTGCAGGCTCTGCTGGAGGGACGAGGCGTGTGTGCGAAGGCACCGGACAAAAAGCACAGCGGCAGTCCATCGCACGGTCACGGTGAGCATGCACGATTTTTCTGTCTGTTAATGTACTGCATGAGCAGTGTGCTATTAGCCTATTCAGTGACTTTAAGGGGGGCAAAATTTCTGTTGACACCCAAACAAAAAACTGTTTAAACAAAACTTTTTGTCACATACTTGCGATTGTTTAATACATTAAAAATAATAACCAGACTTACATTTCGGAGATGCAGGGTCCGATACGCACTTGAGCAGCCTACTGTTGCTATGGTTACCTGTTAAGGCGAAGGCGATTTATTCAGAAGTGCATTCTGACTAACTTGTAATCTAACTTTTTGGTTACTGAAACATACACATATACTGTATACACATTTCTAAAGAACATGATAAATATGATAAAAACCAGCGTAGGTAAGACCAGCAAACTATTTCAAGATACTTTTTTTAAGCAGTGAAGCCTTAATTACTGGGGTCAGACACCCAAACCCCCCATAATTTATAGCCTGTGTATGTGTGGTGTCTTAAACATCCCAGCAAACACTATCCACACTGTTGGGCGTATAGCCTCTGTGTTCAGTTGTGTGTCAGTGTTAGTTTACTCTGCTGTGCGTAACATGGTTTATATGTTCACAGGTTAATAACACTGCTGCGCTCATGGCCAGTCTTTCGCTCTCTGTAGGGGGGTGGGGAGCTTTTCATTGACTCTTCATAAGATGCAGCACATACCACAGCTTTGCTGTACTCATGACACTATATTGCTATTCTTTAGACATTAGCATCTCTAAACTGGTTTATAGCTGTTCTGTGGATTTGAGGAATGCAGTATGCACAAGGTTTTGGATTTGTGGGTTACTCCAAACAAACAAGATAAGCTATATGTATTTTCTGCATGACAGCACATTCTACTTGTGTTTTTATCACATTACGCTGGTAATACATCCTAACAGCTTATTTTCTGCCTGACGAGATATTGTATTTTTAAACATGACTGCTGGTAGGTCATTCTGAGCAGGTAGGTCAGAGTTTCAGAACACCGGCATGACGCAGCGACCTCCGGTAACAGGCAGCCGTCATGAAGTCCAGCCACCGTGAGACGGCCCCACACTACCACCGTTGTTCTCGAGGTTCAGCGCTACAGCAGCCTCTCTATGCCGTTTTATGTGTGTGGTGCGTATGTGTGTGTGAGCGAGAGAGCCAGAGATGGAGAGAGAAACAGCTCTGTGTATCTGTGTGTGTGCACTAAAATTTGGCTTCCCCAACCCAATCGTTAAGAATGCCACATTCGTTTATATATAGTCCCTGCAGAAGAGCGGAGATCACCGTTTTGTGAATGATGCTCTCTAGCTGTTTACTGGCTCAGGAACTCCGAGTTCTTCATTGAGAAGGTCAAGAAACAAGTGAAATGGAAATGACTGGCATAAAGTCATTTCCTAGCGAGCGAGCCGAGGATAGATCTAGCACCACCTGCGCTGAAGAGTTTCTTGTGCATCTCTTTATTAGCCAACGCATTCATCCAAGTGAATTCCTTGAGAGAGGGAAGGCTGCGGACCCGCACGACTAAAATAAGTGGCGTTCTTGGTCATGACTGACGTCAAGCAACCCGACTGAATTTGTTTTTACCCTCTCTAGTTATTTGACAGAGCCGCAGTGGTGTGTTGAAGCAATCAACCATGACATTGTCACACACACAAAGGCTATTGTTAGGACCCAGAGTCACTTTTAAAAAGCAGTTTGGGGGCGCCAACTGTTTTACAGTAGTGCCTTACCTCATGTTTTCTCCCTCCGCTGCCCTTTCATTTGAGCCCATGCTGCTTTTCAGTGCTCCTTTCCCATCATACCACACTTTATGGTAATTACACACTCTGGCCAACCAGAGAGCAGGGCTCCATTGCCATGGTGTGCATGGCTCCACCCCATGGCTCTGCCACACATGAATTATGATATTTTTGCAGGGCTTGATTGGTCTGGTAGCAGTGTGGCCCAGCGTGATTCTGGGTGGGAACGGTAAGAGGAATGAAAGATCATGAGGTTGAGTTATGACGTTGTTTGTGCGTATGCAGTTAGCGTGCGGATTTTCCCAGAAGAGGCGGATTCGTTCTCGTCCCGAGCCTCGGTAGTGAAATTCACCTGCCGTGCGCCCAGTCATTCTTTTTACTTTCGAGAAGAAAAACCTTGCATCTGTTTCACCCACTCGTTCACGTTCTCCCCGTTTTGCCAGAACGCTAAATTGTTTGCTCATTTGGGATTGAACAAATACGTGAGGTTGAGTGACCCAAAATGGGCCACTAGGTGCTGGGAAAAGTTTACATTGGGGTTAAATATTGATGTTTTTCAAGTTCCTGAATTAGATGGACCTCCATTCTCTTCCTCTGTCCTGGATTTGTTTATGTGAGAGGTACGGAGGGTCATGCAAGGGAAGCAGGCTGCAACATGTCGCACCGTCATTATATGCGGTCATTACAATTACTTACCTTGTTCGAGTTCTTATGTTGCAGAAGTTGATGTTGTTGTTGTTGTTGTTGTTATGT
The DNA here is from genome assembly GCA_019740295.1 of Labeo calbasu. Lineage (NCBI taxonomy): Eukaryota > Metazoa > Chordata > Actinopteri > Cypriniformes > Cyprinidae > Labeo > Labeo calbasu. The sequence continues at coordinate 10,558 of JAHKKF010521745.1, forward strand.
CATCGTCAATGAAGCCATAGTTTAATTCTGGTTTGGAGAGCAGCTTCCTTGGCTACAGAGGAGTGTTTGGTGTGCCACAAGTGCGCGCTTACTCACATACACACACTTGGAAAATCTGTTTTCACTTAGCTCTTCCACTCTGCTTAACTCTGTCCACTATCTCTACAGTTCCTCACAACATTCAGGTCTTTCTAACTTGTGCATCTTCATCTATCTCTCGATGCCAGTCCTGTCTCACCACCCTCTCTCCTAGTCTCTCCGGTCTCTCACTTTCCATATTTAATGGCCCGTTTTGTTTGTCTTTCTTTCTAAATATCTTTTTCTCTTCTGCTCCAGCTGTTTATTAGTCTCTCGTTCCTGCAAGAGCTCTGCTTTGTTTTGTACGGCCAGAGACTGAATATTTATTCAACAGACAAGAGCTGTAAAACCCCAAGAGGACAGCATGTTTAAACAATGCCATAATTCATCTTCGCCCAGCGCTCTCGCCAGGCATTTGTTGAAGCTGACAAATGCACTCCTCGCTGGACTCTTTACTAGTCAACTGCTTTTGCTTGCATTTGAGAAATTACCGTGCAGTTAGTAAAAACAGAAATTAGAGTGCAATTTGGGACATCATGTCGCAAGGGCGTGCATTTTGTCCACTATAAATGGCTGTTCAAAGGCACAAGAGTGATGAAGTTGTCCTGCAAAATCAGTGTTGGCGGTGAGCACTCTACACTTAGCTTATTGGCAGAGGTTTTCTTATCAAAGTGACACACAAGAGCAAATATTTTGTCTGGGGAAATTAAAAGGAATTAGCATAAACATTTACTTACTGTTTTCTCGTTCAAAATATATCTAGCCCCCACGTTATCTACAAGAATGTCCGAGCTGCACTTTTCCATAAAAGGACAATGGTTGGTGACTAGCCACCATAAATGTAGTCACTATGACTTTAGTGCATAAAAAGGCATACAAACGTTTTCTGGGAGTAACAGAACCACTTGCTATTCACTTTAAAAAAAAAAAGCTTTCAAATCCTCTTCATGTTTCTGCATGTTCCAACTTTGCAAATTCATGATACTGTATATGCAAGAACCAATGGAATTTGTGCATGGTGTCAAGCGTGCTATGCTTTTATACTGTACGGAAGCATACTGGTCATCTTCGACTTCATTGTTTGGAAAAGAACAGCCTTATCATTTCCCTCCATAATTCCTTTTGAGTTACAAAATCACACTTGTTTTTAACTTTTCTCGTAATGGATCTAGTAGTTAAAAGTAAATAATAATTAGGTGAAATAGGGATGTTGATACAAATGCACTAATAATACATCTAAATGTTATTTAGTAGGGTAAGTATAGGATTGAGGATTGGTGTGGGATGAGAGGAACAGACATTTAAACCACAATGAAACCACATTTGCATTGAATAGATTTTGTGAGCACCCACAGCAAAGCTTCAGCTGGGCACAGAAAGGAAAGCATGTGATGTTTGTTGGTTAGGCCATCCTACCGGACCATGTTAGTGAAGGCAGGCAAACGCTCCGTCCTGTAGCCGTATTTGGTTTCTGGGTTTTGGGTCAGGTGGTCGTCCTCTGCCTATAACGATTGTAACTTGGTGCACTATAAATACCCTCATTCCTCCTTCCCCAACCCCCTTTCTATATCTCTTTCTCTTCTGCTACTTTCATGAGCTTATACACTCTCTATTGTAAATGTTTGCTTGTAAAAAGCCTATTCTGACAGGGAAGAATCTTAGAATAGAGCTGTTCAGTCTGTAGTCCTAAAAGCTGGAAGAGAATTAGCATTTTCTAGCCATGGGTTCCCTCTGGAATTTCCAATGGTTTTTTAGAATAGCGGTTTTTCGATTTATGAGTGAAATAAGGCCTGTGGTAAACATTACTTGCACATGACTTTCACATTTTGTTCTACTGCATAAATTACACAGTCATAGCTCAAAACTGAATTTGGAAGCTTCTGGGTTTTTTCAAAAGTAAATGTTGCTAAATAACAACTACAAGTACCACAGGGTTGATGAATCGGACAACCATTGTAGTCTTTATGTAGCAACTTACATTTTAAATAAACACTTCGCATTTTACAGTTCTGATTTTAGGTATGACTCAGTAAGTCTTTTCAAGTAGTGTTAGCCACATTGAACCTTACTCATAAAATGAAAACCACTATCCTAAAACACAACCCATAAGAAATTCCCAAGCGAATCAGTGGCGAATTAGCCATCTGGACTGGCCAAAAAAAGGACATCATCAATATGCTAGTAGATGTTTAGATTTATGCTATTCTAGGGCTGTCCAATCCTGCTTCTGTAGGCTCTCTATCCTGCAGAGTTTAGACCAGGGGTGCCCAAACACGGTCCTGGAGGGCTGATGTCCTGCCGAGTTTAGCTCCAACTTGTCTCAACACACCTGCCTGGAAGTTTCTAGCATGCCTAGTAAGAGCTTGATTAGCTCAGGTGTGTCTAATTGGGGTTGGAGCTCAACTCAGGACACCGGCCCTCCAGGACAGAGTTTGGAAACCCCTGGTCCAGGTCCAATCCTCATTAAACAGACCTAAACCAGCTAATCAGGGTCTTCAGGATTAGTGAAGTTCCAATTGTAAGATTTGTGAGGAGCCAAATCATTCAGTCCTGTCAGTTATCATAGCGAGCCTATATTAGCAGCCGTCACTGCACCCTTATTGTGACTCTCCCTCTATGTCAGGGATGCGCAACTTCGTTCCTAGAAGGCCACTGTCCTGCAGAGTTTAGCTCCAACCCTAATTAAACACATCTGCACAAGCTAATCAATGTCTTCCAGATCACCAGAAAGCTACAGGCATGTGTGTTTGAGTAGAGTTGGAGCTAAACTTTGCAGGACAGTGGCCCTCCAGGACTTAAGTTGCCAATCCCTGCTCTATGTAGTACCATAATGTGGGGGTTGAACTTGGAGCTCAGGCTAAGCTGCGGGTTTGAGCCTCCATTGAGGACTGCAAGCCAAGTTCGTTTACCATTAACCATCGGACTGGATGAGTAGGCGGCCTTGTGAACTAGAAGCCTCTAGGCAAGTACACTGGCCCTGTAGGAGTAGGATTGGATCCCTCTGTTCTATTCTATTTCATGTGAAAAGAGTTGTACAAATGTTGCTTTTGTTAATTGTCAGATCGTATATATGTATTAATATACTTCTCTTTTGATTCAGATAACCCTGAGGAGGAAGGAGAGGAACATATCTCTAATGGTACCAGGACAACAAGCACCGGGGGAGCAGAAACAGTCCAGGACACAACAATTGTTTCCGGGGACACGCAGGGAGGACCGAGGACTGCAATAGAGCCCATAGATCCTATGCCGCACCCCAAAGAGGAGGTGATCAAAAAAGATCAAATCAAGAAGAGTCAGATCTTTAAAGGGGAACAAGTTTCCAGTGGGGTTCATACAGATATTCACAACTTCAGTCTGGAGTCGAAGAGAGAAACTGAATATGTAAGCACTCACTGTTCTTCCGCCAACATGCATTTTTAGGACAAAACATGTATTGGAGAAGAGTACATTCTATTCCAATTTTCCTTGTTTGTGCCTCCAATTTCCCGACATGTCCAAGTGTGATATTTCCTGTAATTCTGCGTTCTCTTTGTGTGTTTGTACAGGGCCCATGCCGTCGGGAGATGGAGAGTGTTATGAAGATTTTAAAGATCTCAAATGTGCTGAACCCAAGAGGCTTCCGCATTCCAAACTGTGACCAAAAGGGTTTCTACAAGAAAAAACAGGTAATTACCTTTAAGTCAAGTGCCTTGGCTTCTTTCTTTGCAGATGCTTTTTATTTAAAGTCACTTACTTGGCACCAATTACAGGGCCTATCCCCCATGTGGCTAAGTATCTTGCTCAAGGGGGAAATAGGAATTCTATTTTTAGGCCATCCTTACCTGGGATCAAACATGGAACCTTTGTGTAATCAGCCCAGATTCTCAAGCTATTATTCTACCACCATCCGTGTACGGGACGGCAAGTAACTGTCATGGCAACTGTCACAACAGTATTGGAAAAGTGGGTGGGGGCCTATTTGTATGTGCATGCTGGTTCTTGAAAGTATGTGTTGTTTCCTCAATTGACGGGGTGCATGAGTGAGTCTGAACAAAGTAGTTGGGGGCAAATTCCATTCTTGGAAATTTGTGAGTCACCCGCAACCCCCTATTAAGAACATAAGTCAGAGGGCCTTGTCTGAATGGCCCTAATGAGTTTGGGTGAATTTGGGGCAAACAGATCATTTGTTGGTTCTTTAAATTGAAAAACCTAATGACAACACTGTGGTCACTGTGAAAGGGATAGATAGAGATGGAGAGGTTTCAAAAAATGGATGAGATTTAGAATCAATGTGAAACACATGTTGTTTTGCAGCTGCGTCATGCTGAAACTACAGGGTATGTAGTAGAAATTGTGGTCTGGGGGCACCTAGATCAGACTGAAAGGGCATTTTAGTGTCTGCGATTAAAAGGGCAGGGGCCCGAGCCCCCTGGCGCCCCCCCAACCCCCCGCACACGCCACTGCCCGCACACATGCTTAATAGCATGTGGTGCCACTGCCACTGAACGGACCCTGGGTTTTTGGAGAAAACAGGCTGTGCTCTAGGGCTAAGATCTCAGAATGAAGAGAAAATGATAAATTCAGGTCCCAAGAAATATATTCAGTAGACCCTTAAGGGGAGAAACAAGGGTCTTGCAGATGGTTTGCATGAGTATTTAAGAGAGATTCATAGTGGCACCTGTAACAGATAAAGTTTTGGAGACTGTTCTCGTGCTCTGACAGTAAGTGTACGTGCAAGTCTGGCTTTTACATTTTCCAGTCCTGTTCCTGCCCTGTTGTACATGACTATCCTGTGTCCATTTAAAATCCATCTTTGAAAGAAAGGACAGTGACAAATCAACTAATCAATGTCTAGCAGTTGGTTTCACAGCACCAGCAGGAGACATAACAAACCAGCAAAAGACAAACCGTATGCTTGAGCGCAAACAACATAATAAATTCAAGACATGCCACATCTTCCTGTATCTGGCTTGAACAAATCTAGCCTAGTTTGTTTTGTAAGACCAAACTCCTACGCTTGGATCTCTGGTAATAGTAGAAGAACATCTGTATGACAGGCCGTGTCCACATATGAGAGTACGCCTGATGAAGATCAAGCTGATCAGATTCCTTCCAATTGACTCCAACTGAAATTCCTTCGCTGCCATCATGGTGGTTTGAGCCGAAGGCTGAGTCTTGGTCGACCCTGAGATCGCAGTCATTCATTTTTATTTCGGCATCAAAAACAAACACGCACAAACTCCTGTGCATACATACTCACACAAGTGAACTGTAGATGTCCTGGATGCCTGGGGGTCCCTACACTCCCCGGAATAAGATCTGTAATGGGAGCGTTTGTATATGTATGTGGGGGTATGTGTGTCTAAAGGCCATTCCTGGGGAGAGCAGAGTCCAATCCGTGCTAATTTTAGCCTTGATTATATGAATTGGCTCAGTGTGTTAACGGAGGCCAGGCATGCCGGCCCCAGTGCAGCCAACCCCCCTCCACCTTTCCCAATCCAGATGCATCTCTCACCCAGGTTACTGTACTCCTGCGATGGGCTGGAGAATTGCTCGGCCCCCTGATCTACTGGCTCTCCTAGCTCTCCCAGGGCCAGGCAGTCCACTTAAGCTCTCACGCTGAATAGGATCTCAGTGATGCGGGGTGAGAGACTGGAAGAGAATGCCAGGCATGCTGGGAATGATCCAGGGTGCACACACTCTCACTCAAACACCAATACACTGATATGGTCACCCATGCAGCATACACATATTTCATACTACACTTTGCAAAGACAAAGGCTTTTCTAAGACAGCTCTTCCCGCACTATCAATTCCCACTGATTCTGGCTTGGAAGCTCTCTTCATATGTATTCATACTTGTTATTTGTGTAGTCTCTGTGCTCGCAGTTGTACCAAAATGACTATATAATGACCATGTATTGCAGGGGCAGCATTTATCCCAAACGGCATACTACCTAACAGACACAAACACACATGAGCACACTGCTCGTAGTCTGGCAAAGAAAACAACCACCGTTCTAATTCACATGCAGTTGTTGCATTCACATATTGTGTGTGTGTGTGTGTGTGTGTTTTATGAGTCTGTGTTTACCCTGTGGCTGCTTTTAATGCCCTTCCGCCTTCCTGCTGCCCATAAGGGCATCATTATGGGCCAGCGTTGACTGAGGCTTGCTTTGTGACACACACACATGCACACACACACACACACACACACACACACACACACACACACATATATATATATATATATATATATATAACAGTTACACAGACATATACACACATGGTCTATTTCTCCCGCTCTTATGTAGACATACACATTCACACAGGTCTGTTGTGTTGCAACCTCCAGAAATCGCCACGCTGACAGGGGTGTGCCCTGCACCCTACATATACCTCTCTGTCTTTCTCTGATACAAACACACATGTACGTTGCGTTGACATGCAGTAATCAATCATCAATCATGCCAATATGCGTTTTGAGGGTATGCACAGTATTGTAATGTACTTGACTCTTGGGATGCCAGTTAAGAGTATTACAAAATGTCTCAACTAGACATTCACTATGTTGTTATGTGGCGCAAGATTTGAACCTAATGAGATTTCACTCGGGGGCAGCAAATAAGTAGAAATTATGCGTTCAACAAATTGTCTTGTTGCTCAATGCGTCAGCTGCAAAAAAACATTGATTTACTTTAAAGATATCACTTTTATTGCCTGGTTAGCACACTGCGGTACTATGAAATACCTTGCTTTAGTCATTATTAGTCCCTCTTACATCAAACAGAAAGCATCCTGTGTGCCTGTACAGTCTGAATGGAACATTCCCATAATACATAGCAGCTTAACACCGAGTAGTTTCCTGCAGGGCTTAATTTGTGCCGGAACAAGCAGGATCCGGATCCACCTCCTCTGGAATTGGATCCAGCGCCTATTTTAGTGGATCCCCCACCTCATGCACCCCTGCAAGAAATTAATGCAATGACCATATGTTTGATGAATAAGCAAGAAAATATTAATGTGGTCGACAACTTGAAATATTTTTTTTTTTTAAGTACAAAAGGTAACCTTTTGAACCTAATGTGCTTTCGTAAGCAAGTATTGTGACGCACATTTTATATTTATTTTTAAACTATTTATTTATACCAGTCCTAGTTCTAGACTTCATAATTTATAAATTAAGCACTGGCTTCCTGTACACTCATTCTTTCTTTTTTGTTCAGACGCAGACAAACTCATAACCAAACACATGAAAAGTCTTGTGATATGTTACTTATTTAGGCAAATACAAGTGTTTGTTATAGCAAAAACATCAAGTGGGTGCGGAGACAATTGAAATTGAAAGGATGAGTGTAACATCTGAAGCAGCCCCTTGTAGAGGCCAGGTTTCATTCCCAGACTGCTCTTGTTCTGCTTGAGGTATTTTAATTTGGTACTCTTTCAATAAAACCGCTTTTGATCTCTTTTTCACTCTGTCTCTCTCTCTGACTCATCCACTCCTTCCTCACACAATGTCTGTTTATCTTTCTTTCTTTCTTTTTCTTTCTTTCTTGTTTGTTACCTCCTCCTTTTCCCTTGTGTCTGATTTTCACTAATGAATGTACCACCCGAGGATGTGTGTGTCTGTGTGGGTGTGCGTGTTTGTTTGTGTGTGTATGTGTGTGTTTGTTTTGCCTGTGTAGTATAATAAGCTCCAGATGACTTTGAGTCGATGCCAGTTTCCTAAAATAGTCCTAGCAGCTCTTTAACAGTCCATGGCAAATATTTTAGCTCGGTCAAATTTAACTTCTTACTTTCAACTGTTTTTATGAACGCAAAATCACAATTTTTATCAACAGCAGACTGACAGAGACATTTAAGCCTCTCATAACAGCAAAACTGGGTTGTGTGTGTTTATGTGTATGTTTGTGAATTTTGATATTCACAAGTTGTCAAAACTTGCATGTAAATAATCAGCACATGGAAACAAAGTACACATTTTAGATCATTTTTTACAGTACTGTATGTGTGTATGTACACCTCATTGTGTTTGTTAAATTCCCCTGAACCACTGAAGACAGTTTGTTTGATGCACTGATTTTTCTATTTCTCATAAAGACATAAACACACTCACTGTGAATGGCAGGCATGCATTCTTCCAACTTAGATGTGATGTTTGACTTGCACATGTCTCCAACTCACTGCCAAAGGAGAGAATGACAAGCACGAGAGAAAAAGATAGAGCAATAACTACACTCAGTCATGAGATAGGCCTTAACATGTTTTGATATTCAACGCAACATTCATTCTTAGTTAATGTAATGGTAAAACATTTAACATTATAATCTATTCATTCTTTTTAAAAAGATACATTTAGATGGTTTTAGTTAAACTAATACAATCGAGCTGCTTGAGGGCTCCATATCAGAATATCTTAAAGGGATGTTCACCCAAAAAATGAAAATTACCCCATGACTTACTCACCCTCAAACCACTGTAGGTGTTCATGACTTTCTTCTTTCAGAAGAATACAATCAGTTATATTTAAAAATGTCCTGGCTCTTTCAAGGTTTACAATGGCAGTGAATGGCTGTTGAGATTTTGAAGTCCAATAAAATGCATCTATCCATCATAAAAAGTACTGGGGGGTTAATAAAGGTCACTGGTCACAAGTTAGAAGTACAAAACAAGGGAGGATTTCGACATAAGGCCAAGAGGAGACTGCTTTTCCTTTGCTGTAAACAAAACTTGGTCCTCGCGAGACTAGCATATTCTCACTGCAGCTTACATCCTACATCATCTGCTCTCTTGTTGAAGTGTACGATATAAATATTTCTCTTCCACAAACACATCGATTTGCTTCAGAAGTCTTTTATTAACTCCCCAAAGCTGTGTGGAGCACTTTTTTATGATGGATGGATGCACTTTTTTGAGCTTCAAAATCTCAACACCTATTCACTGCCATTATAGAGCTTGGATAAGACAGGATTTTTTGAAATATAACTCAGATTGTATTCATCTGAAAGAAGAAAATCATATACACCTGGCTTGCGAGTGAGTAAATCTTTCATTTTTGGGTGAACTATCCCTTTAATAAAAATATGTTGTTGTAGCTAATCAAAGGAGCTTTTCTTAACTATTGGTAGTGCTACGTTAGTAGACTAAAACCCAAAGTATATTCAGTTTTGATGCACTTAGCACATGCATATTTCATCCTTGTCCAGTGTTCGTGCTATTTTTCTCCAGAAGTTAAGAGCAATAAAAATATCTTATGTATCCCTCGTACAAACGCCAACAACATGGGCATCTGTTGTTGATGTTTTCAGTAGTTTGTTGCTGATGTTATTGTTGTTGTTGTTCTAAGTACATTAGCGTGTAGAATTAGTCAAACACAGCCTTTCAAAGTATAATCCATTTGATACTTTGCGTGCCATGAACACTAGAAGGACTCATCCTTGTCCTGTGTATGTGCCTTTTTCTTTCAAATGTTTGAAAAATAAAAATGACTTTGTACTCTGTGGATAATTTAATCCCCTCACATAGTCGCTCATCAACGAGTGTATTGTGCTGATGACGAAATTTGCATTGCACACAGTACGCGTACCCTAGCATACACATAAAAAACGTATAAGCTGGGCGTATCAATTAAAATGAATAAGGATTCGCACAAGAAAATTGTGCCATAAAAATTTAAATTGACACCCCCTGAAAGTCACTGAAAAATGTTATAGTTGCACAAATTGTGAATTCATCAGCACATGGCAACGAATCACAATCAGTGCACTTTTTTTTTTTTATTAAGTTACAAATTACATATGTATGTATATATGTATATGTATATGTATATGTATTCATATTTCAACATATTTCACTTGCTCTGTCGCTCTATTCCTTACATACTTCCCCTTGAATCCCCTCTGGCATTCCTTTACCCCAATTTCTCTCCCTCTTTCTCTCTCTGGCTCTAGCATTCGTGTTACTCTCTCTCACCTAAGTGCGATGCGATGAGAAATGTGTGTTTATGCCACTGTCTCTTCCATTTGGAGCATGTTGTCTGTTTTGCATATACCCGTCCAAATATCATATGGTTATGCATTTCTCTTCCTGTCTCACCCACTCTCCCCGCAGTGCCGTCCATCCAAAGGGCGCAGAAGAGGTTACTGCTGGTGCGTGGACAAGTACGGACAGCCCATACCCGGCTACGATGGAAAGGAGAAAATCCACTGTTTGAACATGGAGACGAAGTGAAGGGGAGAGAGAGGCAGAGCGGTGGAAACAGGGAGACAAAGAGGGATATCTCCCCTGAAGAACTACATGAATACAAATTCAAAAGTGCTGTCCCAAAGCTGACCTCCCACTTGTATGCCGAGGCATGGACTCACGTGACCATCAACTCACTTTACACTTCAGGCGAGTGGGGAGAACGAGAGGAGGAGACGGAGAGAGTGTCATGTCTTCGGTTTTGGACTGTATCCTGAGAGGGAAGTGTGAACATAGTCAAAAGTACAAGCAAAATTTAACTCCGTAACGGCACGCTAAGTCTGAGCATATGTACTCTTGTGTACGTGAGGGACGTTGTGTACTTGTTCCTTCTGCTACAGCGTGTATCGCTCTCTGCCAGCGGCTCTCTCTTAGTCCCACTTCCTGTTTCTGCCCTCCTGGTGTAGGGTCGTTTCAACTGGGCATGCTCAGTGGCACTAGGCGGCTCTAGCCATAGACTCCATCTGAAGCACAAGCACTTCAAGCACTTTGGCCCCTCCTGAACACGTACTCCAGCCTGTTACGATGGCCAACCGATAGATAAAACCAATCGACCAATTGTAAACGATTCTATACCAGGACTTAGATGAACGCCCTTTTTGAAAAAGACATCAGGACAGCATTGATACGCTCCACGTGGGCTCACTTTCAAAACATCATGAAGCACTTTGAATATAAGATTGTTGCTCCAGTCGCTGACTATCATTGTCCATCACATTTCTAAACGTTTGCTGAAAGCATGTATCTTGCGTGACGTCTTGTTTATGGGTTTGAATGTAACGGTGCCCTGAATTACCGCTGCGAAATCAGCGCAGCTACGGCAGTTTGTGAAATCGATGCCTTAACGAAACCTGTGCGGAAATGTGTCGCAGGTTTTTTCGCCCTCTGTCTCTCTAAATATCAATATCGATCGCCCCAGTAGGAAAGCTACAGGCTAACATGGCGGCCATGTTGGATAACCAGGGCTTGTGTTGCTGTGTCTCAAAACTGACCTCCTGAGAAAAGACTTGAAAGGTGGAGGGTGCCAGAGAGGTAGCCCACACGTTAGCTTATTAGCATAGCGTCGACAAAAGCTCACCCCTTTCCCAAACAGCTAAAGAAAAGACAAACAAAAATGTTTGGTGCTACACCTTATCTGACTTGATTATGGGGAAAGAGCATACGAGTATGCTAAGCTATTAGCCCTTGTAATTGTGACTTTTTTATATGAATATATATTTTGTTTCAGGCCAGCTAAAGAGGCATGTGAACTTTATGCTAAACAGATTATTTATCCAAGAAAGAAATATAAGCTGATCCAAACTATGTCTTTGAGAACAATTCAGTGACCCGTCGATTGCACAGTAGTGAAACATAGAACTCAGCATATTTTTGGGAATATAATCACTAAAGTCTTTTGTTTTGGTTTTTTTTTGTTTTAGATTTGTTGTTTATCTACAGTGCGGAGTACAATGTGTCTTTTGTTAGCTTAGCAAAGATGCTGTCCTCGAATCGTTTTGTGTAAAACTCTCTAGTTTAAATCTTCAGGTTATGTAGGCCTTCTACGGTATGAATTAAGCTAAATCTAAGCTTAACTTTAGCTAACCTAAGCTAAACTAAGCTAAAGTAAAGTGAACGCTAATATTAAGTCGAGGCCAAGCTTGCGTTTTAAAGAACATCAAGGTCAATCTTCAAGCTAGTTGATCTTCAAGAAAGCTTGCCACCCTCATTCTGTGCAATGCAAGGGTCTCTCACCCGCAAGTCACTTTTAAAGATCCCTCCGTTCACGGGTAATTGCTTTTTTGATTTATTGTTTTGTTTTCATTTAAAATTTTGATTCTTTAAAAAGCTTTTTATGTTACTAAACTAGAAATTATACAGCTATCACTTTCTTCAAGAAAGGAAATGTTTTTGTTCAAATATAATTTGTATTTAATGCCTTGTTTTTTTAAATAAAAATGTAAACACTATTTTATTTACACGATGACAGACTGTAATTTCACATCTTCTACAGAATTAAAGAGCAGGTCATATGGTATTTTAAAGTGTCCTAATATTGTGCTTGGAGTCCCCGACAACAGGTTTAAATGCATCTAAGCTCAGACAACGTTGTTATTTTTTCTGAATATACATTTAATATTAGAATAATTTGTTCAAAGCAGTTCTGAGCTCAATGTCTGAAAACCCCTCCCTTCCATAAGACTGCTTTGCTCTGATTGGTCAGCTGGCCAAGTCTGTTGTGATTGGTTTTTCATATACAATGCGCCTCAGAAACAAAAACACTTATTACCATAATTAGTATTTTGTTCTGGATGATTACTTGTAAACAACAAAGATGCTATAAGTTTTTCCAAAATGGCATCAATATTACCTTATCAGTTCGAGTCCGAAGATGACACAAACCGGAAACTCCAAAGCAAGCAGACTTGACCAGGGCGTTTCTGAGTGGTAAGTTTAAACTTTGTATGTGGTACGAATTGTATTACTGTGGTATCGTGGGAAAAAAAGCCACATCACTTCACATCATCATCTTTTGGCAATGAAAACAAAAGAAACTTGCTTTCACAGCACAGAACACAGCGTCTTCTTGACACGATGTAAACACACTAACTAGCGGAAGTGTTTGTGGGCAGGTCAGACTGTTCGTATTTCGCGGGCAGGCGGGGATTATGCAAATGTGTTACCAAGTGACGTATATATCGGTAACAGGCAGAAGATTAGAAAATATGACGACTAAGGCGACTCTTTCTTTTGAGAGACAATGACTTTATTTATCATGCACTTTTTTGGTTATCAGCTTTGCAGACTGTTTACACTGAATGATAGCTACATTACAAATTGC
>JAHKKF010521745.1:25483-36525 GCA_019740295.1 Labeo calbasu
AAAAAAACACAGAATTGTGGGGGTTGGGGGGGGGGGATTCCCACGTTTATGCCCATCTAATATTTCTAAACAATACACAAAGAATTCATTAGTAAAATATAATAATAAAAACATATACAGTATAAAAATATGGCAATGTATGGACAGTGACAAAGAGGTTTGGTCATGCAGTGCTTTTTTCATATCATTCCTTTCCAACAAAGCAAGCCTGAAAGGAAATGTAAGACAATACAATCTATATACAGCAAATATACAGATTTACACCATACAAAAATATGTATAAGGCATAAAGAATAAATATTCTTATCCAGATATCGAAATGAATACATTCAGTTTAAATAAATAAGTATGGGTACTTCATGTAAAATACATATTTTCTTTACAGAAAAATAGACTTTCTTTTTTCTTCTTCTTTTTTTTTTTTTTTTCTTTTTTTTTTTTTTTGGTGAGTTTAGGGAGTTTACCAATCAAAAACAGTGTACCTGAATTAAATACCACCACTAACAATAAATAAATACTAAGATATTTTTTAAAATATAATGATAAAAATCAGTGGTTTAATATGTAAGTGTGTGAGAGAGAAATCAGTGCTTGAGCACTTCAGATCCCCCATTATGTGTGTGTGTCTAAGAGACAGATCAGTGGTTGAGTTCCTCGGGACACTCGGCATCTGCTGGCAGGTCACTTGATCCAGGAATCTTCTTCCCGTTCCAGGATGACACACACCAACACTTCCCCCTCTGACCATCCAGAGACGATTCACACTGCGGGGAGAACGAGACAGAGAGAGTGAGCGTGAGACGGGTTATTTCATTCTCTAGAAACACAAGCTTGCATGCACAGCCTAGTTCTCAGTGGAGTGTGGTTCTAACACTCGGCCATCACACGTATATCATCATGTTGATGAATATCGCACGTTAAGCTTTAGATACCAACACACAAACTCTCCATGTGAATTTAAGACGGTAGGTTTTATAACACATACTTGCACACAAGACTCTTCGTCTTACCTGTTTGATTTTGTAGAGACCGTGTTTGTCACAATTTGGAAGGTAGAATCTGTTGAATTTGTCTCCCAGTTTCTGCTGTGATTTAGTGATCTTGTCAAGGGCTGTTTGCAGTTCAATATGACAAGGACCCTAGAAAGATAAAATATGGTTATTTAGAGACCTTTTTCAAATAAAACAGTTCTTCAAATATTTCTAAAAAACAGAGACATTCATTTAATGGTTATGAATAATGTTTTAAAATTGTTTCAATTGTTTAAAAAAATATTTTAATAACTGTTATTACTATTACACCTACATTCACAAAAAACTGCTACTACTACTACTACTAATAATAAATGACTACTTTTACAACAACTGCTACTACTGCTAATAATTAAAATTATTATTATGAAAAATAATAATCATAATAATAAATAATTGTTATTGTTTGTAATAATAATAATGCATCTATCTATCTATCTATCTATCTATCTATCTATCTATCTATCTATCTATCTGTCTGTCTGTCTATCTATCTATCTATCTATCTATCTATCTATCTATCTATCTATCTATCTATCTATCTCAAGGCTAATTATTTTTGGGCTAAGCCCATCGAAAATTATAGTCTTTCACTCTTAAATCCAATTGCACTGAAATCCATTAAACCATTCCTCACAAATATATAGCTTATGCGAAAAATTCAAGAAAACTTCTACTGCCCTCTAGTGGCAGCACATGGTACTAAACCTTGCCAAGCTGTTTTGGATATGAATATCCACAAAATTGAGGTGCTCACCTGCTCCACCAGTTTCTTGCGTATTGCGTTGACTTTGGCCTTCATGCTCTCTTTAGCAGTGATGACCCGCGGGTCAAAGGGCTTGCCGTGCGCGGGCACGAAGACAGCTGAGCTGCCTTCATTCACTGCCGTTGGCCCGTTATGAGACTCGGGATGATCTGAAAGAACAAACAAGGAGAGAATTATTGGCTGCAAAAAAGACTTTGAAGAATTTGAGTTAGTTATTTTCCATTTTTAGTTTTCAGTGGTCTCTTCAGAATGATGCATCAAGGTTTTAAGTTGGTCCCATTAATGATTAAAACTGATAAACTGGTCAGAGCGCATATTTTCACCTGTCGCCAAAAAGGCGCTGAACGAACAAAAGTCGCGTTCCGTTTGTCAGAGGACGTAACCATAACAACGGAACGTCGCTCACGTACTTTCCACTAAGATTCGTTTCGACCGGTAAATCGATACAGTGTGACAAATCTTATCATTTGTAAGCTCTAATTTTCTTTATAGATTTACATACCACAAAACTTTCTTTCTATATTGTAATTGCGCTCATTTTCATTGCGACTCGACAGATTGCGCCCTTTTAATAAGTAATAAGTGCATTTAATAAGTATGTTGCAGTTGTTGAACATTTCTTTCTTTTGAAAACCTTAAGTTCCTTATCGCATATCTACCATCCGAATTATCCAAGTGATTCGTTAATGCTGATGAAATCTCGCTAAAGGTTGAACCATGACATGATGCAATTAGCTATTAGGATGTACAGCTATGCAGTCTCATTAAACGCTGGCTGGTACCTGGCGTGTTGTCGCTTTGGTGCTGATCAGGCTCGGGGGTCTCAGTGCACACCGCTTGTCCCCGGGTGAGCGCATGCAGGGGTCGGGCTTCTCCAGGTTTGGGCAAGCAGCGGAGCCCCGAGCCGCAAGGCGCAGTGTAGATCCCGCAGGAGTCACCTCTCTTTAACGCGCAGGCGAGGCAGCAGCCGCAGCCCGGCTCTCTAAGCACCTCCTCACAGCCGGCATCCACCGCAGGACACTCGGCCTGCCGCTCCGGGGAGCACGGGGCGCAGCGGATAGGTTCCTGCCCAACCACTGGAGAAGCCCGGAGCCCCGGCGCTGCAAGGAGTGCGCTGAATGCTGCCACCCAGAAAAAGTTCAGAAGCAGTCTGTTCATCCCAAAGCAAGGCTCAGAATAAATAGATAAATAAATAAATATTGGTTGAAGTGAAATGAGGAGTTCCTCGCTGGCTTTGCGCTCTCCAAAATGACTAGCTCTCTCCGGGTCGCCTCGCTGTATTTATACGCGCACTGGGTCCCGCTGACACGCTCGTGTTTGACGCATTGGCAATATCAATGATTTCTTAAATGATCCCCCTCTGCTCCCATTGGCTGATGGAGATCCAGTCCGTGGTGTTTCCTTGAACACAGCGCGTAAAATGCGTCACGGTTTGTGTCGGAACATTATGTGTATAATAGTGAAAACGTGCGCGTACCCCGAAGTATCCTATCGGAAATAACAACAATAATGTGTCTTCTCCATTGATTCAATCCAGCATATCGGCATTTTCAGAATACAAACTGTGTTCTTTTGAAATGATCACTTTGAAACTGATTTTTATTAATAAAATATATTTATTAATGAGAACATTCAGTATTTAAGATCCACTTGTACACTTAAAATTAAAATAAAACGTTAATACGATTTAATTTAAAATAAGTAAAAAGTATATTAAATATTATTTTGTCGAAATTCCTTATACATAAATGCAAATGCACTATTACTTGTAGTCTTACTGAGTTAAACCAGGCAGTGAAGTCATAATGAATTTGAACTCATTTGAACTATCTTCCGCAGCCTCATTTCTGGACCATGTTCCATTCATTCATTACAACAAAAAGTGAAAGTAGGCCTATTTCTATCTCTTTCCAAAACTAATTTTCCGTGCCGTTTTTGATAGATTGAGGAACACTCTATTCAGATTCACGCTGTGGGCTTACTGAAGCTGAACAACTAAGTAATGCAATTTGTGAATTATTTTAGGACAGGGCGAACAAAGCTTCGTTCATTAAGTTCTCTCTTGAAAACTCTTATACAACCAATTTATGATGCCAAATTGCCGCGTCCCGTTCCTTTGGTCTGGCATTCATTTGACGCGTTGATTTGGCGCAGTAATGAGGTGATAGAGTAAAGCGCGGGTTCTACCACCATCTTTGTGGCACAGCGTGCACTAGCACTGTGGTACGTGACCTCCCTCAGGTCAGGACGGGACCCCGTTTTGGAAAGCCCGGGATTGCCGCTATTGTCATTGCCCCCTTTCCTTGGGATAATAATAGCGGCGCGGGAAGAAGACATGACCACCTACACGTCTCCTCCTCTCCTCGACTCGCGTCGCGGGGCCTTTTGTCGTGGTTTTGCCACGGAGTTTATGAATGGGCTACAGGATGTAACACTCAGCTGGGGAAGGGTGCTTTAAGAATGTGTCAACCGCAGGGCTCTCAAATTTCTCTGAGGGGAGTTTTGTGAGATCACATGATTCACGCAATTGTCTTACGGAGTTGCATCATTTTTTCTAAAGCGTGTGGAGTTTCTCTGCGTGTCACGTGATAGAGTTGTCCGTGTGGAAGCTCGCGTATCTGCTGACGAAGATAAAGCGGCAAGCGCGTCATACCGGTAACAGTACTCTACTCGTCTAACAAAAACCACTGACATGAATGCCAAGAAGTCATTTAGGATTAATAACCTGAAAGTGTAAACGGTGTCAGAGATTATTGGAGTGGCAAAACATTGTTCTCTACAAACCTTACAGTTGTTATTCAGCCAGTAAATCCATATAAAAATAATACATGTAAATAAATAATATAAATACCTGCCTGTAGTATCTCCTTCACACACAAACAAGTACAAATTTAAGTGGATTTTTAATCTAATTTGCAAAAACTATTTGTTTTTGATAATGCCACCCTGTCACATCATGTTCCTTCTTTATCTTGCAATAACCATGCAGACCTCCACATTTCTCATGCTGACGGTCTTAGTGAGTCGTAGCCTACTTCTCAACGGTCAGACACTGATTTGGAAGTGCTTTATCACTGAAGACACAGTTATTTTTTCTCAAGTGAGTCCCAGATAAAAGTAAAAACACATTTGCTCATCCATGATGCAGCAATATTTGGTACTCAGTTATTTATAATAATGTATTGTCAAATGTATTTTATTCCTGTGATGCAAAGCTGAATTTTCAGCATCGTTATTCCAGTCGTCAGTGTCACATGATTCTTCAGAAATCATCCTAATATGCTAATTTGCTGCTCAATAAACATTTCGTATTATTATCAATGTTGAAAACAGTTTTTCCTAGTTGATATACTTGAAAAACAAAGACAGAAAAATGATAGGAAGTTACATGAACAGCATGCATTTGAAATAGAAATCTCTTGTAACAATTTTGATTAGTTTAATGCATTTGATGATTTTTGGTAAAACCAAGAAAATAAGTTTTATATTTGAGAACTTCAAAAAACTAATGTCAAGGCTAACAAAAATATCTCAAAAAAGCCACATTTGTTTCTCAAATTTCAATGCGAGACCTTAGAGCTTTTATGTCAAAATAAAAATATTTATTTCCACACATCATATATATTTTTTTTTTTGCTGACGTTTCTAAATCTTTAAGAAAAAGATATTTCCAGCTGCTGGAAAGAGCTGGGGTTATGTTTACAGTGCGTGTAACTTAAACAAGAGTGCACTTGTGCATGTCACTAAATTAGCAAGTGGTGTTTCTGCCGTAGTATGACAGGTGTTAGTTTTATTGTCCGGCAGAAGCCATGTGAATCTATGTTTCCATTCACAGTAGGGCTTCTATGTTTGTGTTTTTTAGCCCAAATAAGACAAAACAAACCAGTCAGATGTTTAGCTTTAAAAAATGTAACCCTCTTTTGAGGCAATAAAGACATGAAAACATCAGGCTAATGTCCTTAAATAACCATCGGCATGGAGTACCCCCACTCCACCCCCGACAAGCCCACCTTTATTAACAGCCTACTCACATGACCTTGTTTTTTTGTATAAAGGAATGTGGAAGTGTGCTAAGCCTTGTGGGACTGCAAGCGCTGACAAAATATCCTCAGATATTGGTTTTCCATGACAAGCTTAATGAAGTAACTCCGAGCCATTTAGACATGTTGTCTCGAGGATCTCGGGAGGCTGGTATCACTGATGTGTTTTTAACTTTGACATCAAAGAGCCCGAACAAAACAAAAAAATATCATCAAAACAGTGTCATTTAGGGTCAGGGCCAGACCCACTTTGAAAGAGGGAGAAACAACATGCACACCCACAATGACATCAGCAGATCCAACATAAACAGCAGGACATAAAAGGTCATGTGCATTGCATAAGCTCTCATGTTTAACTCCAAAAGAGCCATCAAAGAATATGAAAACATACAGAATGACACAGAAGAGGTGCCGATCATTCGCATAAACAAAAATGGACAAGCATTCGTTTTGAAATCATGACCACACCGGACTTTGAGTATGTATGTTTTCTTCGGACACTATAATGGACGTGATATAACATCTGCATATAAATTATATATAACAATGTAAAAATAGTCCATGTGACATCAGTGGTTCAACTGTAATGTTCTAAAGCTATGAGAATACTTTCTATGCACAAAGAAATTCAACAATGTCTTCTTTTTCATGTCAGTCTTTAATGCACGTTCATAATCTCTTAGTTCTAATAAGTAAGGCTGGTCAAAAAATTGCAAGTCATCCTCCCTATTGAAATCTTCAGACATGTTCACAAAAACTGTTTTATGTACGGTATGTCCTCTGCTTGAAAACAAAGCGCATACATTAGAACACCATCTCCTGCATTAGCAGCACCACACGCATACATTGTGTTACTCTCGCAAATGCCCGAGAAGAAATAGTTGAATAAAGTTATTTTTGTTTTCTTTGCATACAAAAAGTATTCTCATAGCTTCTTAACATTGTAGTTGAACCACTGATGTCACATGGACTATTTTAACAATGTCCTTACTACCTTTCTGAGCCATGAACATGGTAGTTTTGTTGCTGTCTATGCAGGGTCAGAAAGCTCTCATATTTCATCAAAAATGACTTAATTTATGCTCTGAAGATGAACGAAGGGTCTTACGGGTTTGGAATGACATGAGGGTGAGTAATTAATGACAGAATTTTCATTTTTGGGTGAACTATCCCTTTAATTTGCCAAAGAAAGTTAAAAGTATGATGCATGCAGCACTCACATTTATTTTTAGTCTTTGAGGGGTGAAAGTTTAGCCGGTTAACATAGCAGGTTAGCCCCTTCTGGTAGATGTTGTAATTACAGCATCTTGACCCAGAATGCAATGTAGTATTGAAACATGCAATATATATTGCTAACATTATATATATATATATAGTATAGTAAGTATAGTACATTTTATTGGTAGACAATTTGCTTTTGGAGGCTTTCAAAAGCATGAATTAGACATTTTTTCCATGTTTGTTGACTTTCACACCAAAGCCCAGGATAATTGCTAGTGAAAGGTTTGGGATTGTCTGCTTTCTTGCGGGAATATCAACCAGTAAGTGTTGTCTGACATCATGCTGTTGTAGTCACATGAAATTTTTGGTTTAAAAAATTCCCAAAATTCAAATTGCATACCTCCAGGAGGTCCTGTGCTAGTAAAATGTCCAGTGAGATGAATAAATATGCAAACAGATAACTTTATCCAGATATTACAGACTTATTTGTCCAACCAAGGCTTGTTGAAAAAGCTGTGTCATAAATGTATCAAAAATGTGTCCAGTGAGTGGTGCTAAAATGTTTTTTTTTGTTTTTGTTTTTTTTTTTTGCTGAACACAAAAAAGATGTCAGTAGCTGTTGATTTCAATAGTATTTCTTTCTCTATGGAAGTCAGTGCCTACCAGAAACTGTTTGGTTACCAACATTCTTCA
The DNA here is from genome assembly GCA_019740295.1 of Labeo calbasu. Classification (NCBI taxonomy): domain Eukaryota; kingdom Metazoa; phylum Chordata; class Actinopteri; order Cypriniformes; family Cyprinidae; genus Labeo; species Labeo calbasu. The sequence continues at coordinate 33,235 of JAHKKF010521745.1, forward strand.
AAATATTGTTTGTTTTCAGCAGAAAAAAACAAACTTACAAAGGTTTGGAACAACTTGAGGGTGAGTAAATGATAACAGAATTTTCCTTTTCAGGTGGACTGTCCGTTTAAAGGATTAGTTCACTCCAGAAGTAAAATTTCCTGATAATTTACTCATCCTCATGTCATCCAAGATGTTTATGTCTTTCCTTCTTCAGTCAAAGCGAAATTAAGGTTTTTGGGGAAAACATTCCAGGATTTTTCTCCGTATAATGGACTTAAATGGGGATCAGCGTGTTGAAGGTCCAAATTGCAGTTTCAATACAGCTTCAAAGGGTTCTACATGATCCCAGCCGAGGAATAAGGGTCTAATTTAGTGAAACGATTGGTTATTTTCTAAAATAAATGAAAATTTATATACTTTCTTACCACAAAGGCTTGTCTTGCACTAGCTGTGTCCACGACTTTATGCATTGTTAGTCGCATTGTAAAGGTCACAAGTGACGTACGGTGTTTACAAAGTGAACGTGCAAAGAAAATCAAACACCCTTTACAAAAAAAGGTAATACAACATTAATACACGTTTTTTGCCCTACCCTACCTTTTTGAACCGGACTACACAGACGAATAACTAACCGAGCGTGATCTTTCCAACATGATTACGTAATGCATGAAGTCACGGACACGCATCGCAGAGCTAGTACAAGATGTCTATTTGTGGTTAAAAAGTTTATAAATTGTTTTTTTTTTAAGAAAATGACCAATGATTTCACTAGTTAAGACTATATGACCGGAGTGGAGCGCGGAGTGGAGCGGTGTGATTTTGAACAAAGCGAGGAGTGGATTTTTTCAAAGTCGGAGCATTGTGATTTTCAATCGCAAGTCCTCCACTACCGCTCCATCACAACTACAATTCATACCAACGGCCCATAATATAACTGCGTATTTAGCAAGAATTCACATGTTAAACATATTTAGCTACCTTGATACAGATGGATCGCTCAAATCAGAAAGAATGTGAAGGTTATAATGGCGGTAATGGACATGAGTGGGAAGTTTAGGAGGACAGTTTTCAAGGAATTTGTTTGTTCCTTCTAGATGCTGAATATTTTTGGGTAAAAGCATGATTTAAATAGGTACAACACTTGTTGACACATGTAGTCACTCTCTCAATAATTCATTCAAACAAATGTAATCTTACAGTGCTACTTCATCTTCGTCTCATGAAAATACATACCTCTGAGTACTTTTCTGCAGCACCGTTTTTACGTATCTTACTGCATGTTTCGCTGCAGTTTCAAAGAGAAGCGTCCGCTGAGTGGCACTAAAACACAGGTTCAATAAGTGAATATAGGTTTTATTACGTTAGGTACGTATTGCTGTGTTTTTTGTAACGTTGTGGCGGTTCAGAGTTCAAATATCCGGGGACTGTTGCTTGAAGTTAATGCTTTATCGTGTTGGAAATATGACCTACACCAAACCCAACCCTAAACCTACCCGATAGTGTTGACAAATGCAAAACTGATATAAAAACGCATTTGTTGATGCAAACGTGCCATTTGAATCTTCCGTGTGTACAGATTTGAACTGTTTTGTCAAACTGTAGTTACACAGGATTCGCACCAGAGCTCTTTACCTCTCAAGTACATCTCCCTACTAAAATTTTTCACACTAGTGCAAGCCACGAAACAACTCTCCTAGTATTTTACTTTTTTTTGTAATATATGTTATGTGATATGTCAAAACATACTGAAATACTTTAGCCGTAAATTTCCTCGGAGTGAAGGTAGAGCGGTGTTCCTAATCAGTTGAGCGAGAAGTGGAGTGGGGAGTGGGAAATGGTGAACCCGGAGTGGAGCTGGAGCGTAGTGATTATTGAATTTGGGAAATTGTCGCCATTCCACTCCGCTCACATAAGATTAAGACCCCTATTCTTTGGCTGGAATCGTGCAGAGTCCTTTAAAGCTGCATTGAAACTGCAATTTGGACCTTCAACCCGCTGATCCCTATTGAAGTCCACTATATGGAGAAAAATCCTGGAATGTTTTCCCCTAAAACCTTATTTTCTTCTTGACTGAAGAAATAAAGACACAAACATCTTGGATAACATGGGGGTGAGTAAATTATCAGTAAATTTTAATTCAGAAGTAAACTAATCCTTTAAGAAACCATATCACTGTAGCTTGCTTCTATCCACCTGATTTTTAAAAACATAAGTAAGCCTTTTTCTGGTCATGTGCAAGACTTCAGATTCATTAGGAAAACAATTCATATAATGAAAAGAATAACAAAGTGCAGTAAATGGTAAAACTGTTAGGACTACAAACCAATGTTCATAATTAAGATAATACATTAAAATATTATGGTAAGACACACCAGCTTGCAATATCAAGCAGCAAAACAAACTGTTTTGTACAGCTAAAAATAGCCGGAAGCGGATGAGGCCGGAAGCACATAAAATTTTCAAATGGCTGCGTCCACTCTTACGGGAAAAATAGGGAAGATAAGTCTATGAACTCTTACTGTGACATGTTGCACAGGACTCTGAGCACTTTGCACTACAAGTGCAAAATCCAGGTGAGCTACTGAGCAAGTTTACGATGTCAAAAAAAGCCCAGCAATGGCTTTTCTGACAAAGTGAGCTTGATAAGTAGCTCACCTGGTTCTTGCACTTGTTATGTGATGCCAACATTAAAATGCATTAGTTTGCACTGTGATTTTGAGATCAGATCATGGGAACTGCAAGGAACTGTGCAAGTCTTTATGTAAGGAATAATTGACGACGAGCCGTTGAATTCTTAGAAAATAATGCACACCCGGTGTAACGGCCACAACGCGAACACCTCGGGTGTGCATTATTTTCGTAGAATTCAACAACCGAAGTCAATTATTCCACTTATACTACAGTTACCACACCCCAAGACATTGATCAGATGGTATGTTTCAAGGCATTCGTCTGTTTTTTTTTTCTTAAAACGCTATTGTGAGTGAGATTAATTTCTTACACATCTCATCCAACGCAATAATGATGTTTAGACAGACAGACAAGCAGACAGACGTAGAGAGAGAGAGAGATTAAGCTTGTGAATTATCTCTCTGAGTCTGTGCATCACTCAAACGTGATCGACAGCAGTGTCTCTAATAGTGAAACGTTAAGTCCATTTTCTTCACGAACAGCGCCGTTGTTCCCTTGCTTGTGAGAAATGTCATGTAGTTTTTAAAGGGGTCATCGGATGCCCATTTTCCACAAGTTGATATGATTCTTTAGGGTCTTAATGAAAAGTCTATAATATACTTTGGCTAAAAATTCTCA
>JAHKKF010521749.1:0-25280 GCA_019740295.1 Labeo calbasu
TCCCAATATTATTTATTGTTACATTTTATTTTACAATTAATTGAGGGCTTTTAAAGTGTATAAATTATTTAAAGTTATTATTATTATTATTATTATTATTATTATTATTATTATTATTATTATTATTTCCCCTATATTATTTATTGTTATATTGTATTTTCCATTTTTAATATTTTATCTTACATTTTTTGTACTTTTAATTGAGTGTTTTTAAAAGTGTTTAATGCATATAAAGCTTATTATTATTATTATTATTATTATTATTATTATTAATATGTAAGTTTTCCCTATATTATTTATTGTTATATTGTATTTTCCATTTTTATTTTATTTTATTGTATTTATTATTAATTGAGTGTTTTTTAAATGTATAATGGACTTACAGCTTTCTCAAGGTCTTTTTGGCATGATTTATTTTTACTCTGTTTATTCACACATATCAAAAAATGCTCAATCATAATTATTAATAAAAATTTAAAAAGAAAAAGACATTAATACCTTTGTGTCCTTTACAGATGATTCCACAAATGCCAATTAGAAGGAAAAATCCCATATTATTATTATTATTATTGCCCAATTTTATTTTGTTTTTTAAAAAAATATTTGAATACCAACATATATAATGTGCACTATATTTAAAAATGATTTCAATGTTTCAAAAATATTTTCATGTTTACTTGGCCCTTAGTACTTGAATATAAGTGTGTTCCTGTATCCATTTTGTTATGTTAAAACTCGTGTTCTGTAATAATCAACATTATGCCACAAAAGATCTTACGTTTAAAAAGTGGAATTGTCTTGGACACAATATCATATTTAGAAGAGTCGGCATCACAATATTTATATAGAAACCACGATTTTTATCAAATGTTTGTTATGGCAACGAAACAGCTATTCTCTGTGCCTGAATGATGATTAGCATGATTGCATTGATTGCACATTTTTGTTCTGGGTCTCTAATTGGCTGTTAAACAGAACTGCTTCAGAAATCTGAAGTGCGGTAATAAATGTAGATTGTGTGGGCATTTAAAATCTAACGTATTTCAAAAAATAAAGCTTTGATTTGTTTTAGTTTGTTTAACTTGTGCTGTTACATAAAGAATATGTCACTACAAAGCATAATTAATGCAGTACGTGCAATCAGTGTGACACGGACAGAAAAGCCGAAATGCTTTAACAAACAGAAGGTTAGCCTTCTAGGAACTAATTAATGTCAATCACTGATATGATTAATTGGTTTTAATTAGTAATAACCTTATACAAATACCATTTTTTCCAGGTGTACATTGGATTCCAGCCTTGAATTGTAATGGTTATTTTTATGTAAGTGCTGAAAATAACAGCGACAGTGGTCGTCTTCATTACCAATCTTGATTTAAGGGCTTTTTATTTATTAGGCCACTATAATCACTTCATTAAGTTGGAAAGCTTTGTGCATAATTGCTGGTCTGTTGAATCATTGTACTTTGCTAATAAGGAAAAAATACCAATTGTCTCTGCAAACTTACTGCAGTAATTCGTTGGGTAATTAAGACGTCGTTTGCCTGTTGTTTTCTCGAACTGCTGAAAGGTGTGTGTTTATGAAGTTGGCGTTTTCTTTTTTAGCTCTTTCCTCCAGTTGCCAAAATGGCAGCAGAACAAGAGGCAATCAAGAAATATTTACAGTATCAGCTGCTGCTCTTCTGAAGGGTTTTTAATTGCCTAGTGAGACGAATTATCTCCTATTCTTGAATTAGGTGTAGAAGCTGAAGAGGGACACTCAGTGTTAAAATGGCCCAATCTACGTTTTGATTGATTTAGCCATTGAACATTCAGATCGTGTTTTAAAAGTGCTTTCAATAAAGGCATGACTCATGATTGTTGAACAGTTGCACTGAATGCATAATTTTTACTTTTCAGAGAAATTGTACTTGAAAATTATTTCTGTGATTTCAAATATAATATAAAATGTGTTTGTTTGTTTGCATGTTATTAAATGATATTATTTAAAACATTTATATTAAGATCAGTTTTATAATGTATTGTTTGGAATCATTGTTTTTTTTTTTCTCTTACACTCACCAAGGCTGCATTTATTTGATTAAAAAAATCAATAAAATGTTGTAAATTATTAGAATTTAAAAGAACTTTTAGTGTTGGTAATGATAATTTTATTTATTTATTTATTTGAGCAACAAATCAGCATATTATAATGATTTCTGAAGGATCATGTGACACTAAAGACTGAAGTAATGGCTGCTGAAATTCAGCTTTGTTATTACAGGAATAATTTACATTAAAAATATATTAAAATCAAAAAGAGTTATAATATTTCCCTATATTGATTCACTATATTGTATCAAATAAATGCAGCATTGGTTTCAAAATCATAACAACTGTTGGTGTATAGTATTTAATTTAATTTTTCATATTTTATAAATCCTTATATAAAAAATAATTTATATATAAAAAGTTATTTATTTATTTACACAATTCTGCTTTGCCATCACATGAACAATTTACATTAAAAATATATTAAAATTTAAAAGTTATTTTAATAAATTCTAATAAATTACAACAAACTCAAACATAAATTGTATAATTAATAATAATAATAATAATAATAATAATAATAATAATAATATTTATTTATTTATTTGTTTATTTATTATAACACAATTCAGCTTTGCCATCACAGGAATAATTTACATTAACATATATTAAAATCGAAAATAGTTATTTTAAATTATGATAATATTTTACTATATCAATTCACTGTATTGATCAGATAAATGCAGTCTTGGTTTCAAAATCATAAAAACTGGTGGTGTACAGTATTTGATTTTAATTTTTATATTTTATAAATCATTATATAAAGTCTAAATTATATATAAAATAACATTTATTTATTTATTTATTTACACAATTCAGCTTTTCAATCACTGGAATAAATAACATCAAAAGCAGCCTTGCTTTCAAAATCATTAAAACACTGGTGGTTTACAGTATTTATTTATATTTTATTATTCATATAAAATATAAATGATATATATAAAAGATAATTTTATTTATTTTATAATATATTTATTTACACAATTTAGCTTTGCCATCAGGAATAATTTACATTAAAATATATTAAAACCTAAACGTTTTTTTTTTTTTTTTTTTTTTTATTATTATATTTCCCTATATNTTTATTTATTTTATAATATATTTATTTACACAATTTAGCTTTGCCATCAGGAATAATTTACATTAAAATATATTAAAACCTAAACGTTTTTTTTTTTTGTTTTTTTTTTTTATTATTATATTTCCCTATATGGATTCACTATATTAATCAAATAAATGCCTACTTGGTATTAAAATTGTTATAAAAACTGGTGGTGTTCAATATTTGATTAAAATTTGTATATTTTATTAATCATTATATAAAATATACATTTTTAATATTATAATATTTATTTTTTTACATAATTCAGCTTTGCTTTCACAGGAATAGATTATAATATTATTCCTTTGATATTGATTCACTATATTGATCAAATAAATGTAGCCTTGGTTTTAAAATAATAATATTTTTTTTTAAAAAGTTGCGTACTCTATTTAATCTTCTTTTTATATTTTATAAATCATTATATAAAGTTTTCATTTATTTATTTATTTACACAATTTAGCTTTGACATCACAGGAATAAATTACACCAAAAATATATTAAAATTGAAAATCATTTTATTTTAAATTATAATAATATTTATAAATAATAACAATAATAATAATAATAATAATAATAATAATATGTCCCTGTATCGATTGACTTTATTGATCATATAAATGCAGGCTTTGTTTTAAAATTATTAAAAAACTGGTGGTGTACATTATTTAAATGTACTTTTTATATTTTATAAATCATTATATAAAATATTAATTATATATTAAAAATAAGATAAATAATATAGTATTTATTTAATATAATGTATAGTATTAATATAATTTAATTTAATAATGTTCTTTATATATATAGTAGTCAACATTTGAAGTGGATCAAAAAAGTTCATCAAAGTTGTCGTAAGACAAGAACGGGAATTGTTTTGGTTTTAGGACAACTTTGATGAAAGGTTTTGATCCACTTCAAATGTTGACTACCTTATATATATGTACACACACACAGAATTAGATGTTGTTAACATAGAAGTTCGCATCAAAATCTTTTCAATTCTCCTTATTTACTGATGACTTTGGTCTCTTATGGTGTCTTTCCTTATCTTCCTCTCTCTCATAACAGTTTCTTGGCTCGACACCACACCGTTTCCTGAATCAGATTTAAAATGCACTCTCGCTGGAGCGGCTGCTTCTAAAATACATTGAGGAACAAGGAGAGCATCTCTAAATCTCCTCTAGAACAACATGTCTGAGCTTTAAGGGCCATGTGGCCTTGCTGCTTAATGTGTCTCAAGGCTTTGTTCCAGAGATGCTTTCTCAGCATAAACACACATTTCATCTCTTCCCTTTTTCCCCAGAGGAACAAGAGGGCTGCTTTGTTCCACCCTTTTTTCTCCTGCAAGGTACCATGAAAGTGCTTAAAAATGTCTGTGACACCACAAATCAGCAGGCTGTTTATCCCACTTATGATATAGCAGAGAGAAGCGCTTGTACACAACAAAGTCGGCCATTCCTCTCTTCCTGGAGACATTTGCTTCGCCATTGATGCCTGGGAAAGCCATTACCATTAATCACACCAAAGAATTACACGGCGCTCAGTCCAGGCCGGTCCATCTCGCGGGTTGTGTTTAGATTTCTTGTTGTGCCTTTGGCAGATTACTGTTATTAATGGCAGAAAGGCCGCTTTGCAAACTCTCATTAGATGTTATTTTAATGGTGAGACTGATGGATTAAGATGCGGCAGAGGCCATGCTTGCTTCTACAACCAGTTAATACGAGCCAATTACTGCGACGTGTTCGCCGGCCGCAACGTTTTTTATTTTTTCAGTGATACTCAACTCAGTTCCGGTTCATTTCAGATGATTTTAGCACTTGTGCACTCAGCATTTTGCTACGTCGCCCATGCTATACTTAGCCGTCGCTTCAGATCCCAACTGCTTCCTGAGGCGATCCATGAGCAGTGCTGTTTTTTTTTTTTTTGTCATTTGTTACTCAGTAGTTGGTGATGTGTTTTTTATGAGACGTTGCAGCAGCTTCATGTCAGCTCCGCGCTCCATCTCTCCAGACATTTAAGGCGCCGTTTTAACAGTGACATACCAGGCGGCACAGGAACTGCATTAATAAATGTTAGGAGCGCAGTGGAGATGTCTCACTGACATTTAGCAGTAATATCCGGCCTGGCAGAGTCTCCGATACATGTGGTGGTTGAAGGTGAGGAGCAGATGGAGAGTATGCAGGCTATAAACAGGTCTGTCTGACTTCCTCTGGGCGAAGGCTTATGCCACGGGGCAGATCAATACAATGCTGCAACGAGCCAGGGTAACGGAATGTACTGTAAGCCTGTTCAGTGGATTTAAGCTCGGTTAAAGCTCAGCTCAACACATTAGCGGGCATAGTAGTCCAGCGGTATTAGATATGTTCAGCCTTCAAAGCTTCAGTTATTCTAATCATTTATGACGGCTTCCTGTAGCTCAGAATGGATGCCTACGGACCACCTTGAGCACACAAAACTGAAAGCGCTTGTAAAAATGGTAAGATCCAGTCAGATTATCTAAGTAGCAATGCTGTTTTCTTGTTATTTTTCGAATTAAAGGGACAGTTCAACCAAAAATAAAAACTCTGTCATTAATTGCTCACCCTCATGTCGTTTCAAATCTGTAAAACCTTCATTCATATTCGGAACACAACTTAAGAAACAAAAATAACAACTTTATTCTTCTGTGTCAGTCTTCGACATTTGTGTTAACCTCGGAAGAGAAGAAATTGTTTAATACGTTATTTTTGTTTTCTGTGTACACAAGAGGTATTCTCGTAGCTTCATAAAATTTACGGTTGAACCACTGATGTCACATGGACTATTTAAACAATGTCTTTACTAACTTTCTGGGCCTTAAACATGACAGTTGCGTTCCTGTCTATGCTCTCATTTCATCAAAAATATTTCAATTTAGCTGCGTCTGAAATCGTTCACTCGTTCACTCATTCACTAATTCCTATATGGTGTATATGGCAGTTGAGTGGACTGTATCAGAAGGAGTGAACGAAACGAAGTGAACGAATTCGGATGGTGACGTATACACTGTGCGTGAGCCTTGCGAAAACATCTTCGTCACATATGCCTTTATACTACATGTACCTTATTTTAGAAAATAATATTAATAGCAAAAACACTTAAAATGACTTTATATTGTAATTATACATATCTCCACATATATTATTAATTTGCTTTGTAATGCTTATATGTTCATAATCATTAAATACTATTAAAATACTGTCAACAAAAATAAACACATATTAATATGTTCATATGTATTTATTGTTTGTAGTATCTTAAAATTCTCCTGTGCAGCGTTTTGCACACAGAAGATTCAGGCGACTGTTAATTTTACATCAGAATGAAAGGCTACCAACGAACATTTTTAAATATCTACCAAATTATCATCATTTTTGTAAATTAACAAAGATGCCACCTCAGTAAATTAGTAAAATATTAAACTCAGTTAAAGCTTACGTTATATATTTAAATATAAATAATGCATGAAATAAACGTTAAAACAGAAATAAGAAAGATGTAAACGGCATGTCTCATTCACACTCGCTCTCTCTCCGAGCTTGTCGGTTCTCCGCATTGGACTGTGGGAAATAGTGCTTCAGCAAGTGTAGATCGGTTGTACACTCAACATCAGAATGCATTGTTGGTAAAAAAGTAGTGAACGAATGTAGGGAATAAGTTGTTCACTCAGAATTCGGACAACACTACAAAATGGCTTACACCTGATATAGTGCACTATATAGTGGATAGGGGGCGGTTTCAGACACAGCTTTTGTGTTATGAAGATGAACAAAGGTCTTATGGGTTTGGAATGACATGAGGGTGAGTAATTAATGGCAGAATTTTCATTTTTGGGTGAACTATCTCTTTAAATTCCTAAACACTATAAATATTTAGTAGTCACACCACAGTACATTTTACTACTTTTAATAAAAAGGTCAAATAATCTGATATATTAATGTTTTAACTTGCAAAGATTGTTGTTCAAAATTTAATGCACAGTAAAATCATCAAACTCGTACTTGATTTTGATAAACTGTATATCATTAGGAAGATTTAGGACTCCAGCTTTGATATGTGGCCACTGTTTATGATAGAACTTGGTTGCAGTGACAGTAATTTCTTAATTTATGCAAGGAGTGCAAAATCAGCATACAAACTCAATAAGTAATTTTTAACATATTCAATCACGTCTGCTTCGGTTTACAGTGTTCACACAGCTTCTCTGAGCAGTGTCAGTTAGGGCTTTTAGTCCATACCTTTGCACATTTGGAAAAATGTTAGTGTATTTACATATATGTTTCTGTATGTTAGCTTGAAAGAAAAAAAAATACTTTGATTTAGTTTTTCAAACATTTTGAAGCAGCAAAGCAGTTTTGATAATTGATTACTTAAAGGATTAGTTAACTTCCAGAATAAAAATTTCCTAATAATTTACTCCCCCCTTCATGTAGATGTCTTTTTTTCTTCAGTCAAAAAGAAATTAAGGTTTCTGAGCAAAACATTCCAGGATTTTAATGGGAGCCAATAGGTTGAAGATCCAAATTGCAGTTTCAGTGCAGCTTCAAAGGGCTCTACAAGATCCCAGCCAAGGAATAAGAGTATTATCTAGCGAAACGATCAGTAATTTTCAGAAAAAATAAAATTTATATACTTTTTAACCACAAATATTCATCTTGCACTAGCTCTGCTACATAATGTACGTAATCACATTGGAAAGGTCATGCGTGATCAGTCTTCTTCGGTTCAAAAAGGTAGGGCAAAAAACTCCATATCATTTTCTCCTCCAACTTCCAAATCGTCCAACATTGTTGTTTTACCTTTTTTTGTAAAGGGCGTTTGACTTTGCACGTTCGCTTCATAAACACTGTGTTGGTACTTCCGCCTACATCATGCGTGATGCAAGAGGTCAAACTAGTGCAAGACAAGCATTTGGGGTTTAAGAAGTATGCAAATTACATTTTTTTTAGGAAACGACCAATTGTTTTACTAGATAAGACCCTTATTCCTCGGCTGGGATTGTGTAGAGTCCTTTGAAGCTGCATTGAAATGGCAATTTGGACCTCCAACCCACTGAAATCCACTATATGGAGAAAAATCCTGGAATGTTTTCCTCAAAAACCTTACGACTGAAGACAGCAGAACATGAACATCTTGGGTGAGTAATTTATCAGGAAATTTCTTAAATTAAATTAATCTTTTAATGTTTTCTTTTCAAAAATGTCATTGTTTTATTTATTTATTAATTTATTTTTTAATTATGAAGTATTTGTAAAACCATAAAAAGCTTGGTCATCTCATAAGAGGTCATTGTATGTATAAATTGCATTTTTATTGTGTATAAACTAATAGAGAGAACTGAGGTAAAGCTTTGATACAGTGCAATAGGGGAGTCACGATGCCCTGGTTTTCAAGTCTGTCAGAAAACAAAATCGTGAATGGCACATAAACACAAAAGAAAATGTGGTTGGCCGCTTTAAATGCTGCTCAGATGGTCTCTTCCTGTCTAAGTGGGCGGTTCTTGGGCAGAGTAAGCTGTGAAGTGACTCATTGCCAATCAAAATCTGATGATGTGAGGCTACTGGGACTGGCATCAGAATCTAAAAGATACTGCAGTTAATCAGTCAAAAGTAGTTTAAACGTGTTTTGGGTGTTTGGAGGTGGAAACTGATAGATTGATGGTGACAGGCTTTTTAAAATGTGCAAATTAAAAAGGAGAAAACGCTGTGGCAGAAGTGTTATAAAATAGGAGGCGTGGTGTCCTTATTGTACCAAGGGAAGTGAAGGTCAGGCTGTCCAGAGGCACACGGACGTTGTCATCGTCATCGTCTTATACTTAGACCTCAAGGACACCTTGTTCATGCACCAGGGAGAACTGGACCTTTGCAAAGGAGAGACATAATGCTGAATTTATGGTAGTGGTGACAGGCATAATTAGCATCAGGTGCTAACAAGTTGCCAGCAGCCGTACATTGTCAATCCTACTCTTGTCCATCCTTTTATGGGCTTGGATGTTTAGTGTTCCTGAAATTAAAGATACATGAAATCAAATTAGAGTTTTGTGGCTTTTAGTTCATGTCTGTTACAGTAGGTTTTTGCTATACACACACACACACACACACACACACACACACATATAAATATATATATATATATATGTATACTGTAGGGTATTCTCTTTCTCTCTCTCTATTTATCTGTTAGGGCTGGGGTACAAAAATATGGATTCTCATTTTTACGACACGATATCGATTCTTAAATCCTTAAATCCCAAGAATCGATTAATCTAGCCTGTTTTCAGTCAGTGAACGTAACACTGCGACGCACCTCCCATCCAAACCGTAATAAGCTTTACTTTTGATGTGAAACAAAGTCTCAGCCTTTAAATTCTGTCTATTTTATGACAGTATTCAAACAATAAATGCCGTTTCGGCGCTGTTTAATGTAGAATGACAGATAGCGCCTCAGTTCAAGAGAAGCGGCAACGTGGACTGATCATCTCCTTCATGTTAATACCATCTACAGCATGATAAAACATAATTGAACATCTGAAGGTATGTTAAAAGAAAGAGTACAACTTACCGAAATCCGTATCCTGTTTTATGTAATCGCTCAATCAGTGTTTCCGTCACGCAAAGACGTCAATATATTAGATTGTAAACAATGTCACGTAACGTCACATTTACCTCCGAAAACACCAGTGAACTCGTTAGTCAGAGAGAAAAATAAACTCTAGAGAGGAGCATTTTGCTAAATATATGCACCATATAATTTGTACTGTTCTTCAATTTTTAATTTGTGTTTAAATGAATGAGTTTTTATGACAGCCAGCATTTAAATGTTTATATTTTAAAAAACGAACTGGAGTAGAAATATAATTATGAATTGTAACTTCATTATTATAAAACCTTAACTGAGTGTCATTTAAGCATGTGTGTACAAATCAGTTCATTTTAACCTTAGGGTTTAACCTTAGGGTTATGGTAATTTACTGACTCTAATTCTGATTCTGATTTTAGTGTAGTACCAACTGACTTTCATGTAGGCCTATATTATACAGCATTAGGTGATTTTTTTTTTCCTCGAGAAAATTTGACATGTACTGTACCTGACCTGGCTATGCATATAAAATCGTGAAATTTGCGTCAGTGTCAAATCATGAATTTTGTGTCAATTTTGTGTTTAAACAGGAGATTTTTTAGTTTTTAAGAACTGACTGTAATTTCTGATATTTCAAAGCAGTCGTGATGATAAAGTTTGTGTTAATCTTGCCATCTGATTTACCTGCTTTGGCTTATTTACATTCTGGTTGTTGTATCCGTCCCTCAACTTCACGCCGACAAGCCGAATCCTGCAGCCCATGGGAGTGCATACTTGGATTGGCAGCAGACAGTTATGTGATGTGAGTTTATGCTGGTTAGGGCATGATGCTTACAGTTTGTTGACATCAGAAGGATTGAGCATTGGGGAGACCCAGGTGTGACGGGATACAGGATGTGTCATCTGTCAGAGTTTCGTTGGATTGAGCTGATTTCCCAGCAGTCCAGAGCAGGTGTGAACGTATGGCCTCCTTGGTGATATGAAGACGGCCTGAGAGGGATTTAGATGGAGGTATGTGCCAAGAATAGTTTGGTTTTAAATCATTTAGCTTTACCTTACAGAATTCCAATGCGGCCTTGGGCTAAATGCTGAGTGTGTCCTTTATTCGGCTGTAAACAATACGCTACGCCGAGTTTTCATGAACGCCCTTGTGTTAGCGGTCCTTTCTATCAACCTCGTTAGTATTTTAGTTAAAGTTTCAATAAATATGAAGACAAATCATATCGGGAGGAATTCTTGACTTTTAGTCTCCGGCACAAAGATGACGGATGGCGTTTCTGCTATGAGGTTGATTCAATTACAGTTGAGTCGTAGGCTGACGCGCATGATGTAACATGTAGCACCGAAGTAGAAATTGAACTGCCTGTGTGTGGTTAACAGCTACGTCGATAGCGAAGTGAACTTCTAGGCCGACCCCCTCATCATCGCTCCGTGTAATTGGGTAATCCGGCTGTGGTCTTTCCCTAAGCTAGCTCTAGCCAGAGACTTTGTGGCTTAGCCGAGCCTGACCGTTCGCCCGTGGGCACAGTTATTGGAGAAAATCTGAAAAAAAAAAAAACCCTCCTATTCGTGCTGTGGCGGTTTGCCCTGTCATTAAAATATTTTGTTTGTCAGCTGTCATTTCTTATGATGGTTTATGAAAACTAGACCTGTCCCAGCTGGACATTGGTTAAAGGGGAAAGTGTTTAAAATGTGTACTGCTCTGAACCAAGTGCACAAGTCCATGTAATAAGCTATTTTAAAATCCCTGCTCATGGCTCTTTCCATATCAGTAAGTCACGCAATATCACACCATCCTGCTCATAGCCATTTTTCGCCCCAAAATTAGCATGCGAATACAAAGGCATATACAACCTCTCGCAAAGGAGGCGGCTACCGTAGCCATGATCGGGTGGGAAACTGTGTCTCATTTGAATTTCAAAAGCGGAATGATTAACAATGCAGAGAGAAAAGATCGGACAAAAGAAGTATGTTACATCAACGTGCTTTGTACAACGCTGGTTCCAATTTACAACTTGTAATTTATTCTTTAGTCTATATTGTTTAAGCATTGACCCTATAAGGATGCTATTAAAATGCTGGCAGGAGTTAAGTTAGTTCATCTAGGAAAGCAGAGACAAGCACTATTCAGTGTTTTAGACAAGTTTAAGGTTCCAAGTGTGTGTGTGTGTGTGTGTTTGTGTATATGGGCCATTCTACAGAATTGGTGCAAACTTCTGTACAAAAAAAACACATTTAAAAAGCATTTAAGTATTCAAATCTTAGTCAATAACTAAGATCCTTTTATTTTCTGTTGAGACCCAAAATAATATTGAATATCGGTAAGCTTAATATATATAAAATCATCATTTAGTGGGTTCTAACAATTTGGAGGTGGTAGTCCCAAACTCTAAACCCTAAATTTCAACGAAATTTATGAAAATGATATTGAAATAACTTTTGTATTTTATTTCATTGCTGTTGAAACAATGAATTGTTCAGTTCAAAAAAAAAAAATTATTTTATATTTTCATTGTAAATTATAAACCTAAATGTGTTGTGTCTCGCATTTTCACGTCACTACCGAAACAGTGTATGACCCGACCCCCCCGCCCATCCTCCCTAAAACCGGAAACCTAGGGGAAACACTGAGCTCTTTAAGTGTCTTATTTTCTTTAGTCTACTAAATGATTTGACATTTAAATTAAAATGCCACATATGAACATACGCTTGCCTTGCACCAATTTCTCCAGACTTTCAAAGCTCTTTATGGACGTATGGGTGCTAAGTGGAAGGGATTTTATTTGAGAGCTTCAGCTTCTTTTAATGACCTGTAGCTCTCGAGGCTTATCCATTCAAATCTCCTCCGGCGTAAAGATCCCTCGAGCGTGATGATTAAATTAAGATTCTTTAACAAGCACGTCGAGGTGCAGCTAGATCTAGGAGAGAATGTTCCATGTGTTGCACTGGAAGACCACCTTACTGTAGGAATGTACCAGTTCAGACTGACAGAAAACTAATCTGAACCAGTTTGTATAATTTAAATGAGCAGACCATCTAAGATGCAAATGATTTTTGGAGTCATGTGGATTACTTGTGGATTATTGTGATGTTTTTATCAGCTGTTTGATTCTCATTCTAACGGCACCCATTCACTGCAGAAGATTCATTGGTGAACAAGTGATTTCTCCAAATCTGTTCTGATGAAGGAACAAAATCATCTACATCTTGGATGACCTGAGGTTGAATAATTCTCATGTTGGGTGAACTATTCCTTTAACAGAAAAGTCCATCTGCCAGTATCCATATGGTGCGTTTAACACATACATCGTGCGCTCAGCGACCCAGCTGCGCTCTTGCGTTAGGACCCTGGAATCGACTCAATTTCTAGAAGGCAAAGTTTGAGAGAAAGTGATTTCTTGGGGTTCAGGCTCCATCACAGTTTGGGAATTTTGAAACTAAGTGAGGTCGCAGATCTGCTGGAATTTGTTCTTATCCTTGCTCCCTTATTTCCCTTGAGGCTTAGAGTGAGCTGCTCTGTCTTCCACTGAGATAAATGTACAGAATTGCCAAGTCAATTCTGTCAGTCTGACACAGTGATAAGGCCTTGGCCGATGCGGTGAGCAATTGAGCTGTTTTGTCTGACAAGAGCTAATTGAGACCTCAAGATGGACAGATTATTGAAAAGCACGGAATTGGTCCACCGAATCATTTCGTTTTATGTTCCTAGAGTATTCTGAGGAAGTAGTGATTCATGCTCACGTTCTTGTTTGAGCACTTGACAACAACAATTGTTGTTTTGGGCACAATGCATAATTCATTGAGAGACTTAAAACAGTAAATGGCTTTTAGAAGCAATGTTGTTCTGAAAGCGCTGTGGGAAATTCTGATGTGTTGCTGTCCGTGGTCCTGAAATCGTATTACTGCATTGTTGAAATGAAGAGTAATATCTAATGTGACATCACTGAATGTAAATGTAAAAGATATTTGATTGCAAAACAGCACGTTAAAGCTGTAATCACATGGACATGTCAACTGTGAGATTTTCCACTGGATATGACGATGAATACAGATTTGGATACAATAGTGTTTCATTCTCCAGGTAATAATCACTCGTCTAGAGAGCTTTCAAAACCCCATGTTTCTCATTTCACGTCAAAATTCAATAAATCTGCTGTACAGTCTCCAATTAAATGCTTTATCTCTTAAGGTAAATGAGGAGATTGGCAGGGAGCGCTAAGGAGTTTTATTTTAATTTGTCCCCCACTATGAGGGACTTAATTTCCCAGCATGCACTGGCATGCAAGATTGGATATCGCCTTATGATGTTCCAAATGAAACATCTGCAGTTATCATTACCTCCTTTAATGGCGATGGAATGCGTACTGGTATTCGGTGTAAATGCAAGCAAATACAGTCAAATAAATAATCAAATGAAGTTTTCTCACATTGATGTTCTGGATCTCCCTCCCCTTTTCGCTGTCTGTGGTAAGAGGTGTATTGACTGGTTAGATGGATAGACTGTGCAGTCAGTAGGATCCAGGCCACCTGCTAGGCAGATAGAGAGAGTGCTCACTAGAGCAGGACGTTCCCATCTTTATCCTTAAGAGGCGAGAGCTTTTCCACTTGTGATTCATGTCTCTACCTAAGCATTTTGATAAATGTGTTTTCAGTGTGTCGGAAATGTGATCAACTTTGTAATTATGCTGATTAACTCCGTAAACGGGGAGTAGGTATTTCGTTGAGCAGGAATTAGGTGCACAGGTTTAATGTGGAAGAATTTGTTTTCCCAAGTTCTTTTGAAATGGCACAAAACTTTGCACTACAAACCAGTGTGTTTATAATTAAGATAATACATGAAAATAATACGGTAAGACGCACCAATTTGCAATATCAAGCAGCGAAACAAGCTGTTTTGTACAGCTAAAAATAGCTGGGCGCGGATGAGACCGGAAACCTGACCCATAAAATTTACAAATGGCTGCGCCCATTTTACGGGAAGAACACAGCTATTTTTGCAAATGAATAAGGTCAAATAATGCATAACACTATAAAAAACGTTGTTTCAACTTACAAATGTAAGTGTTCCTGCTGCCTTAAAATTTTAAGTTAAGTCAACATGTAATGTTAAGTTGTACTATGTGAAAGCATAAATATTTGAGTTGAGTAAACTTACATTTTTTAAGGCAGCACGAACACTTACTTTTTTAGGTCGAAAAGTTTTTTTTACAGTGTAGTTTAGGGCCTCAAACACCTTTATGTGAAGTTGCTGGCTAATTGTGTGTTATAGCTGTGGTTAGAAGGAGTTAGCTGAAGCGTCAGTTTATTTGCGGGGTGGGACTGCAATAGCCAAGCTGATTTGGAGACAAAATTAAACAGATGGCAAAGTGTCCGTGGCTTAAGTGTAATTAATGGAGCAAAAGAAGCTCTCCTTCACACGTCTGTGTGTTTGCGATGTGCTGTTGAGAAGATCTTAGTTCAAGAATGAAAAAAACACTTTTGACACATTGTAATTTTTGTATTAAATTTTAAACTTTATACATTTTTTATTATTTTGTCTGTTTGATACTAGAGAATTGCAAAAGAGCCAATCAGAGTTTTGGTGTTGCTTCATATCTTGTTTTCATAACTTCGAATATTAGAAGAGAATAAATAATATGAGTTTTCATTTAATGTCTGATTCTTTAGTTCTGTAGAATTGAACACTGCATGTAAATTTTATGACATTACACTTCTTTTTTTCAACAAATGCATACTTTACAAAGATAATGTGCAATTTAGTCTAAAACTTAAGTATGTCTGTGTCAAATGTTATGATGTTAACCATTTGTACTGCAAGTCAAGTATGGTCATGGTAACCTGCAAAAGTTTTATCTGTATTTAATTTAACCCATAAAAAAATTGCTGTTCTTTTGTGCTTATGTGTTTGTGGCCTTGTTATACATGCATAATACTTGACATTTTGAGTGATTTTCATTTTGTAAAGTCTTAAGAATCAGCTTAACAAACATGTTTTGGTTATTTTGAAGTGATAACCTTCGTTTCCTTAGCAACAACAAAACATTTTGAGCTGGCAGTTTGGCTTTTGTCAATTAGTTTCAATTCATTCTGTAATAATTCTGAATAATATGATCCATTATATCATGAAGTGGTCTGGTTTATGTAAAGCTTCTCAACCTGCTCTTCATGTCCCCATCACCATCTGGCCATTTGGCTCTTTTTTTAAATGTGTGAAAATGAACATGTTACAGTGATGTCTTACTTTGCCTCTGCAGGATATCTGACCGTAACGATAGAGCCATTGCTACCAGTTGTTGTGGGAGACACAGTGACTCTAAAGTGCAACTTCAAGACAGATGGAAGATTGCGAGAGATCGTGTGGTATAGGGTAAGTTGCTGTTTTCTGCATATGAGCTAGTATTTCATCATCAACGTACTGGTGGAATTCACAATCTGTGCTTTTGTTCTCTGATTGGGCCTATTATTGCAATATAACATGTTAATGTTCAGCCTTTGAAACCACGCAATCTTGAGGCAGTTTCATTGCTTGTTAATTAAATGGCTCTATGGAATATTTGCTTTTTATTGGTCAGATGTGGTATTACATGGTCAGATATTCACTGTTGTCCATAGAAGCTCTATAGAAGATGTGAACAAATGTTCTTAAAACATTAGCACTAAAAAATTGTACAGCGTTCACAGCAGGTTCAGAAATGAACTTTTTCATTAATGCCATTCATTTTTCACATTTGTGAGGGCAAGTTTATCTTATTGTTATAAAACCGTATGTTGTCTTTAATGTTAAATACTTAAATTTACCCAGTTACTTTAATCAATATTCTAAACTGTTGTCAATAACAATAGCTCTGATTAAAATTGTATCTAAATTATACAAGTTAAAACAGGAGCTCATCAGGCTGCA
This sequence comes from Labeo calbasu, assembly GCA_019740295.1. Classification (NCBI taxonomy): domain Eukaryota; kingdom Metazoa; phylum Chordata; class Actinopteri; order Cypriniformes; family Cyprinidae; genus Labeo; species Labeo calbasu. The sequence goes on from JAHKKF010521749.1 coordinate 16,695, forward strand.
GTATAATGACAAAAATCATTATTGTAGATTATATACTGTAATAATAATTATTAATATCGAAATAGAAAACAATGTAAAATGTTTTTGGTTTTCTTTGGGCACGTCAGATTCTGGCTTCATTAACAAACATGTCGGTCCATGACGTTAGCCAAGTCTAGCACAGGTTATGCAAAAACTACCGTTATAATCACTAAAACTACGACATTAATGTTTCATTTACGTCATATCTGCACTATGTTGTTTATGATGATGGAATTCGCGAACGTGCGCTTTTAACATCAGCGCTGGCCTTGTTTAGCACTCACTAATCTAAGTGCTTCTGATTGGTGCGTTTTCAGTGCTGGCTAATCTAAGCGCCTCTGATTGGCCAATGCATTCCTAAGTTCAATAGAAACGCATTTGATTAGTTACAAGGCTCAACACTGAAAAAAAACAGCGTGTATAAGCAATCTGATGCAGCGTGAGCGAATCCAAATGTAATTCTGCAAATTGACACTTTTCATTCATTTCCGCGACAGCTGTAATACATTGTTTAATTGTCATGGGGCTTTTTTTGCACATTTGTCTTGAATTTTTGGGGCATTTTTGTTTATTTTGGTGACTTTTGTGCCATAAGCCCTTGTTAATTTCTGATCCTGGTTCACTGAATGTTTTGATTTTCATCTAATGTTTTTTTTTTTAAATGCTATTGTTTTAGAATGTTCAGAGAACGTTCAAAATTAACGTTCTCTTAATGTTTGCAAAATTATTTTCTTAAAGGAGAAATCCGCTTCTCACCCCCTTGTCATCCAAGATGTTCATGTCTTTCTTTCTTCAGTCGAGAGGAAATTATGTTTTTTGAGGAAAACATTTCAGGATTTTTCTCCATATAAAGGACTGATTAAAAAATGAAAATTTAAAAAATTTAAATACTTTTTAATCTCAAATGCTCCTCTCGCTCTCCCTGAACTCTGTGAATTCTGGCTCAAGACAGTTAGGGTATGTTGAAAAACTCGTATTTTCTCCCTCAACTTCAAAAATCATTTCAAGATCATTCTATGTCGCTGCAGAAGTACCGACACAGTCTTTGCAAAGTAAACATGCAAAGAAGATCAAAAACTCTTAACAGAAAAGGTAAAACAGCGATATAGGACGATTTTGAAGTTGAGGGAGAACATGAGATGGGAGTTTTTCAACATACCCTAACTGTCATGAACCGGAAAAAAACAGTTCAGACAGAGCAAGACAACTACATTACGGAAATAAAAACCGTTTCTAAAATAGAAATTTCGTGTGTCGTCTTCGCAGCTACTTAGGATCTTTTTTTTGCAAAAAAAGATACCTTTTATCGTTTGCCCCGGCATCGTGATGCATTGCGTCGTGTGTAATTAGGGCAAAGTGTTAGAGCCTGATAGTTTTGTATATTGTAGTGAACTGTTTATTAGTAGAAACTTTATGATTAACAGACAAATCATATTTTAGATTTACGTTTATGTAATTTACTCTGCTTCATGGAATTTGGGGGCTGACAGCATTTTGGTGGGATGTGCATGTCACAGTTCTTTAATTGATGGGGTCTTTCTGCAGAATCATGCGTAATAAATAGGATTTTTACTTACGGAAACCAATTGTTGCACTCTGGTTGTTTCAACTAACTACATGGATTCAATCAATGGCATGTGTTAGGGACAGAACTATCTGTTTGTTTGACCAGTGACAGACCGGAGAGTGTTTTGCAATCATTTTTACGGTTCCATTTGTTGACGAAGTTGCACAGAAATACTTCATGCTTAATATTCAGTTGGTCAGGATGGCTGTGTCTTAATGGATCCCAGCTGGATGCTTCACATTTTACTACCCACTATTAGTGCATTGCAAAGCAGTGAGCGTATGGATTAGTCAAGCATTTGCAAGAGACATTTCTGAATAAATTACACCGTATATAGCTGCGTAAACTGCTTATGCAATACATATGAACAGACAGCCTGAAAGTAAAAACTGTGTAATGAAGTTAAACCAATATGGATAAATCTTATAGCTGTGGATGTAGTGGATATCAATACGTATAGATGGTTGAGACCATACTGTATCTGTTTAAGAGCAAACCACCGTCTTTGATTCAACCTTCTGTTCACAAATGCGACACATCTACTGTCTCTAGACTTGTCTTTGCAAATGCTGACCTTTCCAGACAGAACAAAAAGAGATTAATAGCACTTTACATATTAGCTATAGTCTCATACATCATACTGAACGCTTAGACAGTCCCACTGAATCAGTGCAGGTTCCAGGAAGCTTGTTTGTTGGTACAAGGTCTCTTCTCTGTATGATTGGTTGTTTATTGCAGAGATGAAAGTTAACTTCTGGTGGTTTTGTTGACAGAAAAAACGGTTATTAATGATTGAGAATATATTTTAGTGAATATATTCGAAATCTTATCTTGCATCCTCACAGAGTGCCTGTGGAAATGGTAAAAAGCGCAGGCTTATTTGCAGCAGAACATGAGCGGGTGATAATGAAGGGATGCAGAGCACGCACTTCTGATTGGCTTAGCAGCTGAGAAGAAATGTCTATTTGCACATTGACAACCGCAATTTAAGGGAAGCGCCTCTGCGGGCAGAGCTGTCAAAATCGCCTATTGGCGTCTGATCAAAACCACAAGGTGGTAATACGAACCAGCCCGCTGTCTTCTATGACTGCTGATCATCACACAGCCTAATACATTATAAATCAATTATCTGCGCTTGGCTGCCAAATTTTCTTTAATCTCAGGCTTTTATTTGACTAAACTGTCGACTTCTCGGTTTTCGCTTGTGTTCGAAATGTAACCCTGGTTGATATCCACCTTGGGGATTTACAATATCTAATCAACAGCTCTGGCGAGTGACACAGAGGCTGTTTGAATAAAAGATCGCAGCTGTGGGTTCTTCATTATGGTGATGCTGTTATCTTGACGGGTCCCGTTTGAAGGTTTTGTAATGCGCACCGTAGTCCGATTTCTCCTTTAAGATTCACTGTCGAGCTGAGGAGCTTCCTCTGCTGCTCAGATAAAGGATATTGCTATGGAGAGGCTCTTTAAGAGGCGCTGCCAGAAAGCACTCATGCCAAATTGAGGCTTGTTGCCTGATTGGAGGATTCGTTTTCTTCTTAATAGCTGCCTCTGCTTCAGGTCCATGACAACAGCAAATCAAGTTTTGAGTGGAGTGTGCATTTCGATATCCACTGGCGTTTTACATGCATAATATGTGATGAATGAAAGCTGGTTCACACCGCTTCAGCAAAACCTAATAATTGTTGGAATATGGGGTTTGGTGGGGAAATGCAAACAATGATTTATGTCACAGACTGTTGTGGAAGGTGTAAAATGTTGGTGTTTGTTCCAGCAGTGTGACCAGTCTTAAAATATTGCACGGTTCTCTTGAATACTTTATTCTGATTGGTTGGTTGTTGCGTTTTGGTCAGATAATTCTGAACAATTGGCAGTTGTTATTATTAACTGAAACTAAAATTATTTAAGATCCTTTTCATGAATTTATACTACCAGTCAAAAGTTTTTGAACAGTAAGACTTTTAATGTATTTTAAAGAATTTTCTTTTGCTCACCAAGCCTGAATTTATTTGATCCAAAATACAGCAAAGGCAGTAATATTGTGAAATATTTTTACTATTTAAAATAACTGCTTTCTATTTTAATATATTTTAAGATGTAATTTATTCCTGTGATCAAGCTAAATATTCAGGATCATTACTTCAGTCTTCAGTGTCACATGATCCTTCAGAAATCATTCTGATGTGCTGATTTGCTGTTCAAGAAACTTTTTATTATTATTAGCAATATTTTAAACAGTTGAGTACATTTTTTTCAGGATTATTTGTTGAATAGAAAGATCCACAGATCAGCATTTATCTGAAATAAAATGCTTTTGTAGCATTATACGTAATATCATTCAAAAGCTTGAGTCAGTATATTTTATTTTATTTTTTTACTTAGTATTAAGGATTAGTCATAAAGTAATTAATTCTTTTATTTTAGTTTTAAATTGATCAAAAGTGATGATAAAGACATTTATAATATTGAAAACGATTTCTATTTCAGATAAATGCTGTTCTTCGGAACTTTATGTTCATCAAAGAAAGATTTCTGTTTTCAACATAAAATAAATAAATAAACATTATTATAGTAGTAATAAATGTTTTTTAACCGCAAATAAGAATTTTAGAATGATTTGTAAAGGATCATGTAACTGAAGTAATGATGCTTAAATTCAGCTTTGAAATCACAGGTATAAATTAGATTTTAAAATATATTCAAATAGAAAACAGTTATTTTAAATAGTAAAAATATTCTTGAATTTTACTGTTTTTGCTGTACTTTGGATCAAATAAATGCAGGCTTGATGAGCAGAAGAGACGTCTTTAAAAAAAAAAACATTAAAAATCTTACTGTTCCAAAACTTTTGACTGGTAGTGTACCTGTAATAAACCTGACATTTAAAAAAATAAAAAAAGGGTAAAAAAAATAAAAAAATAAAGGTAAAACTAAAAAACAAAAAACTGAAATAAAGTTAATAAGACTAAACAGAGAATAGAGGGGCGGGGCAAGCAGAGCTTATTAACATTTAAAGCAGCCAGGATGATTTTTACAGAGCTGATTTTGGCAAGGTAAAAAGGGTGTTGTTTTACACAACCATTGAGTATTTTTAATCAAAGTATGTTATAGACTTTTCATTAAGACCCTAAAGAATCATATCAACTTGTGGAAAATGGGCATCCGATGACCCCTTTAATGGGTTCAAGTGTTGTGTGATTTTAGCAGAAAATGTTTTTTCTTTTTCTTATTTAAATAGATCCCCTCAGGTTTATAATGTTCTTGAGCACAGACTTAGAAAGTCAAAAAGCAGCCCACCTACCTCACTATATCTTTTGAAGTTAAAGTATTAATGCAAATAGTAATCCAAATGCATAAAAGCTTCCAGAGTAAGTGTGATATTGCAAAAAGGCTTTAATTAACACCCTGTTTCCCAGTCAGACCACTGGAATGGGCCTTCATAAAACTACAGACAAACCTCTGATGCCTTGATGATGCACCATGGGTGATGCTAAAAATAGATACCGAAATCACTTTGAAGCTCTTTTATATTACACCAATGAAGCTGGGCGAGAGCTAGGAATCCTGGGAAGGCCCGTGGAGAATTTTCCTCAATGAAACGCCTGGCAGTTCATCTCACGTTGTGCTTGTACTGATTATGTCATTCTAATGAAGAGATACCCTCGGCCCCGTCCCACCGGGCAGCTCTACGGTGACGGCTGCTAACGCTGAGTTTCCGCCTGACTGCCTGTTGAGTGCCACTCTGAATTACCTATGATCTCACCAGATTAACCCTCTATTGCTCATTACTTTGTACTAAAGTGCAGGTTTACACATGCTGGGCTGTGGTTTGCTCCCGATAGAGGGTGTTTAACACCGATTTGCCCTCAGGACACTTGCAGATTAATGCCTTGTGCTTTTATATTACACTGAAAGGTTTGCTGCGATGGGGTGTGCAGTTAAAGAGTCTATGCATAAGTAATAACTTCTTCTTCTTCTTTTTTTTAGTTAGTTTGTCGACTAGATCAAATAACTACTTAATATGCGCAACCAAGTAAAAGTTTGGAATCTAAAAATATTATTAATATCTAATAATATCTATAATATTTATTTATATCAAATATTAATATCTAAAATATTATTATTACAGTATTAAAATCTAAAAGTTATTCTAAAATACCTTTTCTGTTTTAATTATCAAAAAATGTACTTTATTTCTGTGATGGCAAAGCTGAATTTTCAGCATCATTACTCCAGTCTTCAGTGTCACGTGATCCTTCAAAAGTCATTCTAATATGCTTATTTGGTGAATTATTATTAGCAACTATTATTGGTGCCCAGTTACTAATAATGGTTCTTATTATTATCATTGTTAAAACGAATTAAATAATTTTGTGGAAACAATTATACATTTTATTCTATGGATTCTTTATAGCATTTATTTGACATACAAAATCTTTTACATAATAAATTTCTTTACTGATGAAAAGTCATCTTTTGCCATCACAGGAATAGATTTCATTTTAAAATATAACAAAATAATATAACATTTATGTTACAATGGTTATAACATTTCAGATTATAACTGTTTTACTGTATTTTAAATATATTCAATATATTTCAATATATTCCCTCTTTTTCCATTAAATTTTTCCTAGAGTGGTTAAATTTAAAAATCATGTTTAAAAACGTTTAACAACAATTTATTAAAAGTTTAATGAATATTACATTTTTAATACGGTATTTTTTTCTCAAATTCAGTTTTATTTTTACCAAATTCTGTGTTTTCCATTCATTTATTGGATTCCATTTTAATATTTTATTAACTGTTATTAATCAAATGCATCTTTAATTAATTAATTTTATTTAAAAATATATATATTTATTTATTTTATTTATTTTTATTTATTTATTTTGAGAAATACAGTGCTGTGTATTTAAATTTTTCTGGTAACTATTCTGGTAAATATTCCTTAAAAAGTGTTGTTTTAATAATAATTTTATTAGTAGTATTAATACTATCATTACATTAAGTAATATATTTCTGTCCGTTTCCTAAAGTTTAACCAAACTTTTATTTTGCCAGGTTGCCGTGAAGACCTTTAACTTTCGTTTTTGTATATGATATGATGACAGTTTTTCTCAAAAAAAAAACAGTAAAATGCTCATTAAGTGACTCTCAGAACAGTTCTAGAGTTCATGTGTCCATGTATTCATAAATTGAGGTGGCAGAGGCTTTTAGTATGTGTGTAGTAAACAAAACCGCGCGTCTGTGCTATTTATTCACACAGAGCAAGAACATGCAAGATTAATATTTAAAAGTATTTTCACGGCTTAATATTCATAGACACTAGTCTATATTGCATTTTGATTTGAGTGTACTAACCTACTTTTGATTTATTCATCCCAAATTTGTTAAATTCTGTGACATTCTGTGGTATGCAGTAAATTCCGTTTTTACGACATTTTTCGTATCGGCGGAAATCTAGGCCCTACCTGTAGTGTCATTTCTATAAGTAACAGTCTTCAAAGACGTAGTAGTTGAAAACTGTCTGATATTGTCGAGTCATCAACATAATGCATTTTCAAGGTGAGCCTTCACTGAAAAGCTATGGATAAATCAAGAAATCAGCAAGCAACATCCCAGAAATCTCATTTTTGTTTTCCAAAGTAAGGTCAACCTTTAACTCTCATGTGCACATCCTTGGAGTTCTGGCTCCCACTCAGCTCTAACATTCCGGACACTTTGGTTGTTTCCCGGCTTAGTTTGTAGCCCACGTCTCCGCAAATCCCATTACCACTATTGACACTGAAGCACACCATTACAGTATGCAAATTACTTTGCTCTTGGCAAGATAATGCAGCTTTAAGGAGTGGAGGAGTGTGCAGATTAACACGCCTGTCTTTTGGACCACCATAACAGAATGTTACCTCAACCGCTCCTGTTTGTTTGTTAGCGCTGTATGTACTGTCAACCGCAGAGGCCCTTTTGACCCAGAGGTGGTGATCTCGGACTGAATAACAAAACGGTTTCTTAACATTAAACCTGTGAGGCACCGCATTCCGATTCCTCGTTTGAGAATTCCTGCACTTGGTTGCTATAGTAACAGAAGTGTTGGATGGAGTCTGTGCGTTCTCACTTTGTGTACTTGGTGCACTCCTATGGGGCTCCCACGTGCCACTCTTTCTGCTATTTTAGAAGCCCTTGTGTAATTGTGTCATGCAAATTTGCTCCTCGGCGGGAAAAAAAGCTCTTTAGTCTTCGCCGAGTGTTGCACGGCGAAGCTAAAAATATTGTTTTCTGGATATTTTTACCCTCCCACGACTCTAAAGAATCTAGATTGCTTTCTGAAGGCGGTTCTTTATGCTGTGTAGGCTGTCTGAGGTGAAGGCTGTGAAAACAATGTGATTATTAAGGTTTTCATTAAAACCTCTGATTAAGGCGCTGAGGTGAGATGACCTATGAAATGACAGGAAACATGCGGTTTTCCTCCGTTAACAAGGGTTTAATACTCTGAATGTTGCACAAGTTGCAAATGATTGCCAAGTAATTCAGGCTTAAGAGGGTAATACAGCATATAATGATAATCAAACAAATGGTCCACGTAATTGTTTGATGTCCTATGATATTTACGCCGAATGTGGCTCTGAACAGCTTTAAATCAATGTTCAGAGGAAAAAATAAAGAGCAAAGATGCTTACTACTTTAAATCTAGTGTAAATCCACACAAGAAAACTCTCCAGCGCAAATGATGCTCTAAATGTAATGTTTCTGTCTAATGAGCCCCTAAAAGACAGATTTGGCTTCGAAAATTACTGCCATTGAGATTGTGTTATCTCTGAAATGAAAAAAATGAAACGCTAAAATTAGTTTTTTAAAGCCCTCTACCTTCGTTCATTAAATGTACTGTGCTTTTTGTTGAATGTGTGGTGTGAAAATAAAGAAAATAATTAGAAAATCAAACAAGCCAGAGTTTGCTACAATATCTCGAGTTGGATTTCAAGCTAATGTTCCTCTC
>JAHKKF010521751.1:3406-14117 GCA_019740295.1 Labeo calbasu
AAACAGCATCAAAGACAAGAGATGCTCAAACTCAACTGCTAATTACTGATTCTCTTTGTTCTACTATTTGTTGCTTGGCAAAATCGTCAGTGCGTAAGTGTCTCAGGAACAAAGACTATAGAAGACCTAAGACGTGTCAGTCGTATAGTTTTGACACTCTTATGGCTGTTCTATTGCATTAAGAACTGCCTTTGGAATAAACGAGCCAATCGCTTTTCAGGAAAGATAGCGTGTCACTGCAGCTGCCGTTAGAAGCCCTGGTTGCTATAAAAGCAGTCAGCATTCTGAGACATGCGCTCAGGACGCACTGGCTGGTCTGGACTGAAAAATAAGCTTTTTAATGCTATTTGAGCAAAAGAAACAACAATTATGATACCATTGTTGTCAGATTTCATCAGTGATTCAAATATGTAATTTAATCATAAGCCTGGTGAACAGTTTTGGAGAATTTGATATTTTCCAATTTAAAGAGATAGGAGCTGCACTTGCATGCCCAAGAGGTGTTTCAAAGATGGCCACCGTGAGATGACTTGTCTTAAAGGGACTTTGCTCAGGAAGCTCCTTATTCAGGAGGGCAACTGCAAATACTAACAGTGCACTGGAATATTTGTTCTCTAAAAACAACCTATTGATGCTCACAAGGTTCCCTTACAGGAAACAACATCACATTAAGGCTGTGGTGAAGCTGTGAGGCAGAAAGGAAGGTAGCTTGCAGTGATAAATGGATTTGTGGCGCAACACATATAAACCATTAAAAAATGAAAATTCTGTTACTAATTATTCATCCTCCTGTCATTATAAACATGTAAGACCTTCGTTCATCTTCAGAACACAAATTAAGATATTTTCAATGAAATCCGAGAGCTTTCTGACCGTCCATAGACAGCAAGGGTCCTTCCATGGTCAAGGCACAGAAATGTAGTAAGGACATCGTTAAAATGATTCATGTGACATCAGTGGTTCAACCGCAATTTTACTACGAGAATACTTTTTTGTGCACAAAGAAAACAAAAATAATGACTTTATTTAACAATTCTTCTCCTCCGTGTCACCCTAGCAGAGTACTACAGTGCTGCGCCTTGTTTACAAGCAGAGGAAAGTACACGCGTGCCTTGTGGTACTCTTATAAGGGCGTCTATGGGTGACACAGAGGAGAAGAATTGTTGAATAAAGTTGTTATTTTTGTTTTCTTTGCACACAAAAAGTATTCTTGTAGCTTTGTGAAATTACAGTTGAACCACTGATGGACCATTTTAACGATGTCCTTACTACGTGTCTGTGCCTTGACCATGGTAGGACTATTGCTGTCTATGGAGGGTCAGAAAGCTCTCAGATTTCATCAGAAATATCTTTTGTGTTCCAAAGATGAACAAAGAACTTACAGGTTTGGAAAAACTTGAGGGTAAGTGATTGATGACAGAATTTTCATTTTTGGGTGAACTATCCCTTTAATGAACATCATGACACGTGACACATGACAAAATTTAAAAAGACAAAATTTTATTTAATTACATTTCAACTTGAGCTTGAACACACATCATAACAATATTTGGCTGAAACATTGCAGGGAAATGTAACAGAACAATCTTAAGTACTATAAAATTAGTGCATACAGTGCATTGCGACAGTATTCAAATCCCTTCATTTTTTTCATGTTTTGTTATGTTGCAGCCTAATATTAAACCGCTTTAATATACTTTTTTCTCCACATCAATCTACACTCCATACACCATAATGGCAAAGCAAAAAAACAGGTTTTTAACATCTTTGCAAATGTATTAAAAATAAAAAACTGAATTGATTCCATTGCATAAGTATTCACCTAGGACACTTTAGGAAATTTAGCTCAGGAGCATTTATATCACTTGTAGATGTTACTATACTTTGAGTTAACCTGTGGCAAATTCAATTGAATTTGATTTGGAAAGGCACACACGTCTTAATAAAAGGTCTAACAGCTGAAAATACATTTCAGAGCAAAAACCAAGCCCTGAGGTCAAAAGAACTGCTTGTAGAGCTCAGAAACAGGATTGCATCAAGCCACTGGGGAAGAGTTCAGGAAAAAATCTGTTGCATTGAAGGTTCACAGAATCATGTAGTCTCAATTACCCTTAATGGAAGAAGTTTGAAACAACAAGGACTCTTTCTAGAGCTGGCCTGCTGGCCAAATTGAGCAATTGATGGAGAAGGGCCTTGGCTAAAGTGGTGACCAAGAACCTGATGATCACTCTAGTTGAGCCTCATTATCATATGTGGAAATAGTAGTCAAGTCAATTCAAGTCACCTTTATTTATATACCGCTTCTAACAATACAGAATTGTGACAAAGCAGCTGTACAGTATTAAATTGAAAATAGTGCATCAATAATGCAAAAGGGCAACAGTAAACACTCAATTTTCAGGTAAAGGCAGTTCATCATTGAATTCAATGATGTCATCATCTAGCTCAGTTCAGTTCAAATAGTAAAGATAAAGATAGGAAAGACCTACAGAAAGACAAACATCACTGCAGCACTCTACCAATATGGGCTTTATGGCGGTATGGCAAGGCTCAAGTCCTCTCCTCAGTGAAGACACATGAAAACACACTTGGAATTTGTTAAAAAAAAAAAAAAAAAACACCTAAAGGAACTTCAGACTGTGAGAAATAAAATTTTCTGGTCTGATGAACCTTAATTCCAAGCATTATGTTTGGAAAACCAGGAAACCAGGCACTGCTCATCACCTGCAGAGTACCATCCCAAAAGTAAAGTGTGCTGGTAGCAGCCTCATGCTGTGGGGCTGTTTTTCAGCAGCAGGGACTGAGGGACTTGTCAGAGTAGAAGAAAAGCTCAATGCACCAAATATTGAGATATTTGAGCCTTAATGAAAACCAGTCCTGAGCATTCAGAACCAGGTTCACCTTCCAACAGGACAATGACCCTTAGCACACAGCAAGAGTAGCTTATAGCAACTCTGTGAATGTCCTTAAGTGGCTCAGCCAGAGCCTCGGCTTGAACCTAATCAGATATTTCTAGTGAAACCTATCCAACTGCCCCATCCAACCTGATAGAACTTCAGAAGTGAAGAGGTGAGGAGAAGAATGGCAGATAATTGCCAAATGCTGATGTGCAAAGGTTGTTGCATCATACCCAAAAAGACTTGAGGCTGTAAAGGTGCCTCACCAAGTACTGAGCTAAGGGTATGAATACTTATGCAATGTATTTTTTTTTTTTTTTTTTAATAAATGTACGAAGTTGTGACTATTCTTTTTTTTGCTTTGTCATTATGGTGTATGGAGTGTAGACTGATGTGGAAAAAATGTCATTTAAAACAGGCAGCAACATAACAAAATGTGAAAAAAATGAAGGGGTATGAAAACTTTCGCAAGGCACTGAATATTAGTAGCTTCTATCTTTTGTGGCTTAGGCAGAAAGTGAGAGTTATCATCTGTTGATTATCCGTTGTTTCAACAGACTAACTTTCACCATACCCAGAACTGGGACATCCTGTCCTCATGACATATATTTATTATGCATATAAAAACATATCCGAATAAAATATTAATGAATGTTAGTTTCAGCTTTCTATAAACTTCCTTCCACAGTGGCTGTGTCAGTTACTCAGCGTATTTACATTTTACACAAACACATGATGCACACGCTTTTTAGTGGTGGTTGTCGAAGATTATCTGTAAACAGAACTGAAGAAATGTTCATGCTTTACATTTTTAGATCTGATGAAGTCTGGAATGAATCGGTAATTAAATTTAAACTTTTTTATTTCTGTAGTGTTGCTGGTTTGGACTAAACTATTAACCCTGAACACCTGCACTAAACACTGATCGGTATTTAGGACGTAAAATCCTGTACAGTATCCCAGTTTGCAAAAAGTAACAAAATTTTTTCACCGGCATTTCCATCCCATGACCGAGAAATGCCTGATGAAGGTGGGACTGAAACAGAGGTAGATAAATGTTTGAATTGGGATAGTATGCAGGACGTTTTTTATTTCTATATTTAAATGGATTCCAAAAGTGGAGTATTTAAAAAAAAAAAAAAAACAGAGCAAATGACGCATATACAGATGTATATGCAGATGTACTGATGTTTCCCTGCATGTAGTCGGAATAGTGAGTGTCAAAAACAACATGCTGACTCCTGCTGATTGTGTTAGCGACAGCTCATCTTTTTTTAACTCATGGTGCTTCTGTATGAACCACACATGCACACTACAGTGAAAAAAAAAGCTAAAAATAATCAATGTCTGTGAATCTGTAAACCTATATTTACTTCAAAAACGGTGTATATTCCTTGCTCTGTTTATTTTTCTAAAATATCTGTCCTTTTTCCGTACTATATAACATTTTTTTGAAAAACTAATAATAAAAAGAAAATCTAAAATGGTTACAACTACATTTACTGGTTTTACTCAAGTCCTAAACATCACTGAATCACAGTAAACACATTTTTTATTCTAAGCTAATTTTATGGGTAAAATCAAGTAGAAATAGCATGTAAATGTAAGACTGTGTTCCAGATGTACTGTAGTGTTTGTTCTGATGTGGTTCAGTGGAGTGACTCTCTCTAATAATGATGATGTGTTTCTTCTCTCAGTCGACGGCCTGCAGTGTTACGGCTGTAACGTCTTCCACGGGCAGAAGTATGTGGACGTGGGCTGCACTAATCCAGAGGTCATCACGTGCACACACTCGCACAAGGGCTTCAAGCATCGTTTCTGCATCAAGACCGAGAGCAGTGAGTCACGTCCACTCTCTTCACCTTTAAACAGATGATTTCAGCAACAGTCAGTCAAGAAAATCTCTGGCGTTTCTTACCGTGAGCTTGTTTTCAAATCCAGGGTCACTGCGTGTCAGTCAGTCGTTTGTGAGACGAGAGTATTTATGTGGATGAATCGACACTGACCCACATATGCAAAGATTACACAAATGTAATCTTCTGCTATTCTTTGGACATTCAGCGGAAATTACCTCACAAAACTGACATCTGTACGACGTACGCACAAATATAAACCTCACTCAGTATTATTATTCATCTGTGGTGATCATGTGTTCAGATCATTCACTGTAAAAAAAAATGATGTGCGATATGATGTGCAACTTTTTTCAGTTACTTTATCTAATCAAAATAATTGAACCAATTTGAACTTCACTTTTAAGAAGAGATTTAGTTAGAAAGGATTGTTACTCCAATGACATGTACAGCCAGTTTGATTATACTTTTAAGGCAGTGTCTGAACTTTTTAAGTTGTGTTGTTGCTTTAGGTCAATTCACAGAAAATCGATGAGTTTGTCTGTGTTCAGAAACACATCAGTCTCGGACGTGCCAGTCTGTTATCAATAGGCAAACACAGACGCAGCTCAAGCACTAAAGCACGAGCAAGTCAATAATGAAGAGCGCTGATGTCCACGTCAATCTCCTGGACGTCTGAAGCGCTGGACATGCGAGAAAACGGCTGACACATCTCTGCTTTTCACCAGCTCAGGAGAATGGAGAGCTGCTGATGACAGCCATCAGCATGTGTTGAATAAGACTGCAGAGAGACGCTTTCAATTGTGTCTTGACTGGTATTTCTTTAATCCCACCAGGAAGCGTTTATTTGCCTGGACTGTTGCATAACGTGTATACAGTCCTTCTCCTGCTTGACCCTAATACTCACCTCTGAATACAGCATATCTGCTAAACATGGACATTATACTGGACTAAAACTGAAAACAAAACTACATGTAAAAAAAAAAAAAATCATTTTAGCAAACCTAATTCACTAAAACAACTGGAAAAACTGAAATTACGGTAAAAGCAAGTGAAATTTCATGGCTCCAAAACTGCTCCATTCTCCAATCATTAGTCCTCTGTAGGGTTGTGATGATGATGATGTGTCCCAGCATCTCAAGGCTATTGGTAGGGAATTATCAAGTGAATTAAACATGAAATTCCCACTATATGACAATAAACCTCCAGATGGACCTGAATACAGAGTGCTAAAGTACAGCATCAATTACAGTTTTTTTAAATCATAATTTTATGCTTTGTTTTTAAGTGAGTGGCACTGAACTACAAATAGATCAGCAAATATTTAATTTCAGTACACGAAAGCACAGTAGCTTTTACTTCCCACTAAATATGTGTTTTATCTAGAATTAAATTTCATTTGCGTTTGTTGCCATTCATTAAATCTGATTAGCTGATTGCAGTAGGTGGGTCATTCTATGGAACTGTCCATTTTCTGTCCCTACCCTTTACAGAAATATTACAGTTGAAAAACACTTTAGGGTTCAATTTCTTTATATTTTAAAATGAAACAATATGTTATCTGAACAATTACACCTTCTTGAGTCAATAATGTGGCAATATTTGTTTCTAAATTAATTATATAGAATTCCAAGTACCACAAAACCGCTCGTCCCCACAGCCATGAACAGAGGGAAAGTTCTTTATTTTGTGGTCAAAAACAGGTTTTTATACCATTTAAAATACAACAATGTATTCATAACTATCAAATATGTGATGTAAATGGCATTTAAAAAACTAAATGCTGAATAAATATTATAAAAAATATAATAGAAGTAGTGGTCCACTGTAGTTGTGTCAGTGGTGTTACCGTTTAACAAAAATCATTTATTTTGAAATAAAATTCACACTGATGACATCACTTGACTTCCTTCTTTCTCTTCCCTAAAGATCTATGAAAAATGCCCATGCCCCATTGTCTCTTTTCAGTTATCAGAAATTTTCTCATGATTTCATATAAAACTTTTAGCTGAAGTTACTAGTGTGACCTACTTTATTGTTAGGGAATTGTAAAAAAAAAAAAAACTAGAATACAAATGGATTAAACTACTTAGTTTAGTGAGTATACTATGATATGCAACATGATGACATGCAACATGATTTGATACCTTGCACCAGCCATTTTGTAAAATGTATTTTTCATGAAAATTGTCACTGTTACCTTCCTTATGGGTAGCAACAGTGAAGATCAGTATATCAGGTCTTATCATGTCACTGGTGATTCATTGTGTCACTGGTGTTACTGTGTTTTTTTCTGACACATTAAATAAATGAAACATAATCTCAATCTCCTTATTTCTTTTCTTATTATTTTTCTGTAACTCTGACGACATGTGCTAAAAAAAAATCAAGAAATAATATTTCATAAAGACCTTTAATATTGCCAAAGAAGGTAACACCAGTGACAACAAATGGTACATGGTCTTTAAATAATTGCATAACATTTTTTTTTTAAAAAATCATTAAGCTGTCATTTATATGTATTCATAAAGTCAAAAGGTAATCTAATAATGTCGTCTTAGTTCAAATGTTAGAAAAAGAAATACATTTTGAGACATCTTGCCATACCTAAAGTGGGCATTTCTGCAGAATGACCCAGTTAATCAACTAACCGTTTGGGTCCTTATGGGTTTTGCAGTATGATTATTATACTGTTTATTATCGCATTGCACACACTGATGCACATATTACTACACACGTGCACTGTGTGTATTCGAAATTCAGAGCACAGTTTGCATTGTGTCTTATGTATTTTGTACATACTATAGTGTTTTTTCTGCAAGTGTGTATGCTTCCCTTCTATATTTCTATGCATATATAGATGCAGAATCATTTTCAATCATCATGATACTTCTAAATGGTGAGGTAATAGTAAAGTGAGAATTGGTCCCTAAACAAAAGTGTTACCCTAAAATAAAATGTTTCCTTAGTTTTTCCTTAGTTTTGTCCAATGTTTGCATAACCAAGAAATTTTTTTTTAATATATAAAAACTGGATATAACATTCAGAGAACATATCGAAATACAGTGCGTTATTATTATGCAAGTTAATATTATTGTCATTTTTTTTCCCAAGCACATTTTACCACTTCCAAACCACATCAATCTTAAAAACTACTATTATTTCTGTCTTTAATCACTTGCAAATGATGTATAATTGTCCATGAAGGCTGGAAGTGAAAAACGCCTTATATATCAGGTGTGCATAATTATTAAAGGAGAACTCCACTACAAATAATTTACTCACCCCCTTGTCATCCAAGATGTTCATGTCTTTCTGTCTTCAGTCGTAAAGAAATTATGTTTTTTTTGTGGAAAGCATTTCAGGATTTTTCTCCATATAATGGACTTCATTGGTGCCCCAATTTTGAATTTCCAAAATGCAGTTTAAATGCAGCTTCAAAGGGCTCTAAATGATCCCAGCCAAGGAAGAAGGGTCTTACCTAGCAAAACGATCTGTCATTTTTTTCCAAAAATAAAAATTTGCTTGTGTAGCACAGGCTCTGTGACGAATCATGTCTAAGTTCATTGTCTGTGTACTCTCGCTCAAAGAGTATGGTGAAAAACTCCATCTTATTTTCTCCTACAACTTCAGAATCGTCCGACATCATTTAAGCTTTTTGTTTGTAAACAGCGTTTGACTTACTTGCACTTCCTTAGTCTTTGCGCGTTCGCTTTGTAAACACTGGGTCTGTAGTTCCGCTTACGTTCCGCGTGACCTTTCGATGTCATTCAATAGTGTGTAGCGTCGTGAACACACATCCCAGAGTCTGTGCTACACAAGCTTTTGTGCTTAAAAAGTATACAAATTGTTATTTTCTGAAAAAACGTATCGATTGTTTCACTAGATAAGACCCTTCTTCCTCGGCTGGGATTGTTTGAGCCCTTTGAAGCTGCATTTAAACTACAAGTTCAAATCGGGGCACCAATGAAGTCCATTATATGGAGAAAAATCCTGAAATGTTTTCCTCAAAAACCATAATTTCCTTATGACTGAAGACAGAAAGACATGAACATCTTGGATGACAAGGGGGTGAGTAAATTATTTGTAAATTGTTGTTCTGGAAGTTGACTTCTCCTTTAAGCAGGTTTTCTTTTAAAATGAGCCAAAAAAATAATAATTTAACTCAGACTGAAAAGTCAAAAATTGTTAAATGCCCATAAGAAGGATGCAATACTAATGCAATACTAGAATTTGCAAAGGCATGAACATTGGTTCAGCAGTGTCAGACAAAAAGAGGTGGAGATGAAAAGACACATTAACTGCAATAGAATAATTAAGAATTAAAGAAGTTCACTTCCAGAACAAAAGTTTACAGAAAATTTACTCAACCCTGTTGTCATCCAAGATGTTCAGGTCTTTCTTTCTTCAGTCATAAAGAAATTATATTTTTTGAGGAAAACATTTCAGGATTTTTCTTCATATAATGGACATTGGTGAACTTCCAAAATGCAGTTTAAATGCAGCTTCAAAGGGCTCTAAACGATCCCAGGCAAGGAAGAAGGTTCCTATCTAGCGAAATGATCTGGAGATACGGAGATATGGAGATAATTCCTAAAATGTTTTCCTCAAAAGCATAATTTCTTTACGTCTGATGGAAAAAAGATATGAACATCTTGGATGACAAGGGAGTGAGTAAATTATCTGTAAATTTTTGTTCTGGAAGTGAACTTCTTCTTTAAGCAGGATTTCTTGTACAGATAAAATGAGCCAACTCTTAAAAGAGATACCTTCTAAATAAGAGGGTATGAAATGCCCATGAGAAGAATGCAATACACTGTCAGAATTAAAGGTACAGTTCTATCACTGGGGCGGTACCCTACGGTACAAAAGTGAAACGGTACAAATATGTACTTTTAAAGGAGAAGTCCACTTCCAGAATAAAGATTTACAGATAATATACTCACCCCCTTGTCATCCAAGATGTTCAGGTCTTTCTTTCTTCAGTCGTAAAGAAATTGTGTCTTTTCACCATATAATGGACTGCTATGGTGCCCAAGTTTGCACTTCCAAAATGCAGTTTAAATGCGGCTTCAAACGATCCCAAATGCAGTTGTAAACGATCCCAGCCGAGGAAGAAGGGTCTTATCTAGCAAAACAATTTTCATAAAAATAATACAATTTATATACTTTTTAATGTCAAATGCTCGTCTTGTCTTACTCTGCCTGGACTTATTTTTTTCCGGTTCATGACAGTTAGGGTATGTCAAAAAACTCCCATCTCATGTTCTCCCTCAACTTCAACGCTGGTGTGTTTTGCTGCCGCTACTCTTCGGTAACTTTTAAATGTCTGTTTTTCTATGGTGTTCCTGATTTAATTGACTGAATCTTCCATGTTTGTTGTTTTTCGGGCTTCTATGTCCGTTTGGGCTAAGCTTAGCCTACCTGTTTGTTTACATCATCCCGTTGCTCGACTCCACCTGTCCGTCATAGCTCACTATGTGGGCCGGCAGGATCTATCTCTGGACTGCAATAGCCTGGACCTTCCTGTCGCTCTTTCACCGCCCGGTGTCGGGCCTCCTCCAATACTCGGCTACTGAACACCTTTGGCTTCGTGGTCACGTATCTGTGGTTCCGCCGGCAGTGCTGCTCCTCCATCCAGACATCGCTGTCCTTCCTCGTTGGAGATACACCCACCGTGGATCCCGTCGGAATTATCATTTCAACAACCCTAATGGAATTAAATCCTTTTGGTCCACCACTCGCCGCCCTCTTCGAGGTACCGACCGGTCTGTGGATCACAGCGTGTTAGCCAGCCTGGCTAGGTCGGCTAACACTAACCCCTCTTGCAAACACGACAACATCGCTGTCAACTTCGGTTTGCTTAACATCCGCTCGCTTACGAGCAAGGGACATCTCATCCAGGATCTCCTTATTGGCCGTAAGTTTGACTTTATTTGCTTGACTGAAACTTGGCAACAG
>JAHKKF010521755.1:1515-11660 GCA_019740295.1 Labeo calbasu
TGAACAGTTAAACTGCCTGCTGTTCTTCAGAAAAATCCTTCAGGTCCCACAAATTCTTTGGTTTTTCAGCATTTTTGTGTATTTGAACCCTTTCCAGCGACTGTATGATTTTGAGATCCATTTTTAACATATCCAAATACCATGCATTTTGTATGATCTCTCTTATTTTGCAAGGTGTATGTAAACTTTTGACTTCAACTCTACAGTGCTGTCAAAAAGTTTGGGGTCAGTACGATTTTCAATATTCACGGTAATATCGTTAAATCGAATTACAATCTAAAACAACAGTTTTCTATTTGAATATATTTTAATATGCAATTTATTCCTGTGATGCAAAACTGAATTTTCAGCATCAATACTCCAGTCTTCAGTGTCACATGATCCTTCAGAAATCATTCTAATATGCTGATATGCTGCGCAAAAACATTTCTTATTATCAATGCTGACAAAAAGATTTGCCGTTTAATATTTTTGCAGAAACAAAATGGAAAAAATATATAAATACATTTTTTTATAACTAATATATTTACTGTCACTTTTGATCAATTTAATTGAATCTTGCTGAGTAAAAGTAGTATTTAAAAAGTATAAATAGTATTTAAGAATCTTACTGACCACAAAAATATATGTAGATATTATTTTAACACATACAAATACAATATTACCAATATGGACCTCTCTGCTTACAAAAAACTACCTGTTCTTAAAGTCCAGAAGCATTTAAAAAAAGTATCAACTGTCTTCAAATCCACAACAAAATACTTCTGCCATTAGTTAAGAGGTTAAAAAAAAAAAGAGATCAAATGACTAAACAAAAATCCTTTCACTTAGGGATGATTTTGCTTACATTAGTTTGACATGATTGGTTGATTTGGACTAAACCTTTTTAACAGGTTTCTACTAGTCAGCAAAGTTAATCAGTAAACAGATGAGAAGCCAATAAGCAAGCAAATAAACAAACCAAAAAAAAAAAAAAAAAAAATATTATCCAAACACTTGAGCAAAACGGACTAAATAAATCACAGAGTAAACATATTTAGTTTAATAACTTGTCTGCTTCATGTGAATATGTGTTCAGATTGACTCCAAATTTCAATAAACCCGAGCAACCGCATCACTAACGCCAACCGAACAGGACGACACGTCTCCACAAACCAAATGCAAATGAGTAAATAAACGTAAATGCTAGCTGTGTACAGACTCGGACATACAAACACTCTTAAACTTCACCTGGGGAAGCAAACCTGAGGCCTTCACTTGCTTTTTCAGCGCTGAGGGAAAAAGTCAAACACAAGCGCTTCTGTTCCAGTGGCAGGTCCGAGCGCCCATGCCAAAAACAGGAGGACAGGCGGGAAGCGTGATGTGAGAATGATGAGGGAAATGAAAGGAAAAAGTACGCGATGGTTTGGTTTTCTCGTATATAACGGCGCATTAATGTGTCGTCCCGATCCTATAAATGTCAAACTGAGGCCGCAGGGCTGCTAGCTTCAGCTGTCCTGAGTTTGGCATAAACGCGAGGGCTGAATATACGCCGGGCTCACCCAGTGACCCAGAAACACGGCCAAACATGTCAGAACTCGGGAAGGAAAGGAAAAGGAGTTTATCATCAAATCCTGTGGCTGGTTTTGAGGGAAACAATTATCCTAAGTGGTGATTTAAAAACCCAATTTAAGATGTTAAAGAGCCTTGTGAGGAAGCCACAAATCTGCTAATTATGCTAATACCACATTTCAACAAATATCTGCTTCCCTGAAATACTTTAAAAGCAAAAAAAAGAAAAAATATATAAGAATATATAAGAAAGAAAATATGTACATAAATAAATATATATATATAATGTAATTATTAATTTATATTTATTAATATTTAATACAGTTACATATAATATAATATAAGATGCTGAAAATCACTGCCAAACACACCTTCAGAGTTGCAAGTGACAGTTTCCATGATCTTGCATGCACATTAGCCTGTGTGTGTGGTAATATCATGGGTTATGTGTTATTTCTCTGTCTTGTGCCAGCCCCGACGCTCAGGCAGACTGGCAGCCAATCAAACGCTCCCGTGACCTTCCAGTCTCGCCACGCTAACAAGCTGGCCGCCAAACAAACCTTGACCTGTCAAAAATTGCCATATATAACGCCTCTTCACACTCTCTTGAACAGACACACACATTCACTGTCCAAGCATCAGAAAGTCCCACCTCTACACACACACATGCAGAAAGTCACAAGTCCAAGTACAAATCATTTCTGCCATGAACTTACTGTACGGTAATAATACACTTGGGTTCCCAAGCCTTTTGACTAATAAATTTTGAGGCCAATTAGTTTAGTTTAAAGTATTTAATAAAATCATTGTAAATTCACTATGGAAATCGCATATATATTTATTTATATTTTTTTTCAGTTGTTTGGTTTTAAAAAAATACATATATATTTATTTATTTTATACAAAAAATAGACCAATTACTTGCTAATTAAACATTTTAAAGCCTTTAATTAAAGTGGTGTATATATGTTTTCATTTGACTGATTTTAAAAATACATTCATTTTACACTAAAAAAAGACCAATTACTTGCAAAATAAATTAAAGTCTTTAATAAAAGCAGTACATATACTTTTTCAGTGTTATATTATATTTATGATGGAAGCTTTCAGAACTTTTTAAATCAGTCAGTTTTTAAAAATAATTTGTCATTTTATACTCAAAAAGACCAATTTTCAAGCAATTAATATTTTACAAAAAAAGTTATAATTTTGACGAAAACTTTAATTACTTTTTTAATCGATCAGTTTTTTTTTTTGTAATTGTCCTTTTATACTTAAAAAGACCAATTTTACAGGCAAGTAATGCCTGCAAGAAAAAGTTATAATAACATAATATAATAAAAGTTATAATATAGATTTTTTACATAATTATAATTTAATTTTTTACATAAATATATTTTTTTAAAAAATAATTTCAGTCATTTTACATTCACAGAGAGCAATTCCCTGTCAATTATATATTTTAAAAAAAGTTTTATTTATGATGGAAGCTTTTATTTACTTTTTCTTTATTTACTTATTCAATCAAATTAGTTTGTTAATATAATTTCAAAAATTCTACAATTAAAAAGACCAACTGGTTGCCAAATGAATATTTTTTTAAGTTATAATTACAATGGAAACTTTCATTAATCAATCAATTTTTAAGTAATTTCAGTCATTTTACAATCAACAAGACCAATTAGTTGCAAAATAAATATTTAAAAAAGTTAAATTCACAGTGTAGACTTTCATTGCTTTATTAATTTAATACATTTTTAAAAATAATTTTAGTCATATTTTACACTCAGAAAGACCAATTACTTGATAATTAAGTGTTTAAAAAAGTTAAATTCACAATGGAAACTTTCATTACTTTATGTGTTAAATGATTTTTTAAAACAAATTTTAGTCATATTTTACACTCAGAAAAAAAAAATATTTTCCAATTAAATATTTTTAAAAAAGTGTTTGAATCAAGCAATTGTTAAAAATAATTGTAGCCTTTTTCACTCTCAGAAAGACCAATTACTTGCCAATTAAATATTTTTAAACATTTAAAACTATATTCAAAAATAGATATTTATATAATTACTGTGGTCAATCCATTTTCCCAAAATAATTTCAGTCATTTTACACTCAAAAAGAATTCCCTGCCAATTATATATTTTAGAAAGTTATATTTATGATGGAAACTTTCATTACTTTTTTAATCAATCAGTTTTTAAAAACTTTATACTTAAAAAGACAAATTTTTTTAGGCAACTCATATTTTTTAAAAAAATTCTAATTTTGATGGAAACTTTCATTATCATTTTTTAAAATTATTTCAGCCATTTTACTCTCAAAAAAACAAACCAATTGCTTACCAAATTAGTATTTTTTTTTTTTTAAAGTTGTAATTATAATGGAAACTTTCTTTAATCAATACAATCACATTTCAGTGATTTTACACTCAAAAAGACCAATTAGTTGGAAATTAAATATATTAAAAAAGTTTCACAAAGGAGACTTTCATTACTTTATTCATTATTATTTTTAAGTCATATTTTACACTCAGAAAGACCAATTACTTAACAATTAAATATTAAAAGAATTTATATTCACAATGGAATTTATTATTTTTTTAAATGAATTAATTTTTAAAAAATAAGTCTTTTTAAATTTAGAAAGCCAATTACTTGCCAATGAAATATTTTTAAACATTTAATAAAAGTATTAAATTCATTTCCAAGACTCTGCCTAACTCTCCAACATCTCACATTTTTCATAATTCCCGTGGTTTTCCATGCCTGTGGGAACCCCGTTCACCGTCTGACCCGCTCAACGTCAACAAAACCATCACAAACAGATGTTTACAGACAAAGTGCCACAGTCTAACAAGGTGAAAGCGAGTGCAAGAGAATGAAAAATAGGATATCCGTGTCAGCCCAGGGCGAGGGAAAGCGATCGGGACGTATGAATGAAACACGAGCGGGTTCACAGGCTGCTGCCGTACGCCGGGCGACACCAGATTTAATGATAAATGACACCGTCACCTTGCAGCGTTGCCAGTGCCTCATTCAGGTAGTGAATCACCTTTGGAGCGTAGCGCGGTTCACACTCTCACACGCTCACACGCGCTCCGAGCGCCACCACCGCCTTCGTCGGCGTAACAGATGTCTTCTGTAACCCAGTAGCTCCCAACGCTGTCGACACATGGAGGAGCCATCTGGACCAGAGCTCTGGTGCTCCACAGACTGTGTGTGTGTGTTTCAAGTGTTCAGGGGTGGGGTGGGTGTAAATGTGTGCGTGTGTGTTGTGTATTCCCATGACATCAGGAGCACCTGAGCATGCTGGCATTTTTTTGGTGGGATTTACCCATGTTTCCCTAGATTAAGATCTGTGCGACTGTGTTGATCATGACGTGGGCGGCACCGAATGTGATTAGACGTAGGTGGACCCTCGGGCCAGAAACGTACCCTTTGCAAATACACAATACACGCTGTTGTACGTACACAGCGTGCATTCTTACATTACTGTCGCTATTCCTGCGTAATCTATTTTCGCATACTCGAGGGAGTGATAGAGTTACCTTCAAATGTCTGTGCCATTACAGTCAATGTGAAACGCCTCGTCTGATGGATTTCAGAACGAAACAGGATATTCAGCGGGAGAACAAAAATGTAAGCGGGTCTTTATTCATTTACCAGTGCTAAATGAAAGTGAAACTTTCATTTAGCTGCCTTGCCTCTGAATTACATAATAATAATAATAATAATAATAATAATAAAAATCTCATTAAAACAAATGCATAAATATAATAAATAAATGCATAAAATATAAAACCTATCATTTTAATTTTAAAATATGAAATCAATGTATATAAAATACACATATATTTTATTAAATATATTTTGTATCAAAATATATATAATATATGACAATTATATTAATATTAACATAGAATATATTATAGAATATAATACACATATATAAAATATACATATTATATACTACTAACAATAATATTTTGACCTAATAAATGCATAAATGTAATAAATAATAAATCCATAAATGCATAATACACCATTATTACTTTTTAAATTAATTATAGTAGTCACATTATATTACCTATATATATATATATATATATAGTATAATAATATTATTACTTTCATTAAAAACAATAAATGCACAAAATATAAATCTTATCATTTTAATTTAAAAATATGAAATCAACATATATAGAATACACTATAGAATATATTAAATGCATATAAAATATACATATTATATACTACTAACAACCATATTCTGACATCATATATGTATAAATGTAATAAATGCATAAAATAATACACCATTATTCATTTTATAATTATTAACATTACTGTCACATTGTTACCATAATATATTTATATTTATAAAAAATATATTATTATATTATATATATAATATAATAATAATAATAATTATTATTATTATTATTAAATTAACAAGAAATGACAAAACAAATGCATAAATATAATAAATAATAATTCCATAAAATAGTATTATTTTTTTAAATCAATGTATATAAAATTCACATACTACATAAAAAATTTAATAAACATATTATAGTACTATAATATGACAATTATATTAGTAATAATATAGAATATATTACAGAATATAATAAAATAAATGTATATAAAGTACACATTATATACTACTAACAACAATATTTTTATATAATAAATAAAAAATATAATAAATAATAAATGCATAAAATAATACACCATAAATTATAATACACCATTATTATTTTTATTATTAATATTACTGTCACATTAAATTACCATTATTTATGTATATTATATATATATATATATATATATATATATATATATATATATATGTATATAGTAATAATATACAGTAATAATTAATATATATATATATATAATAAAATTAATGCATACACAACATACAGTACATATTATAGTCAAATATTGACTAATAATACTTCTTACTTTATTTTATTAATACTTCATTTTTTTGAATATTGTACTCTGACAAATTGTGTACAAAAGACTAGGAAAGTTCATTGGGAAAGTAAAAAAAACAATCATGTCAACAAGCTAACTTGCTCAGCAGTTAATCGTTGCTAAAAGCGAAAACTGACCGGTAAGAGACATATTTGCGGTGTTGTGTTATGAATTGCGTTCTAACAATTTGTGGAACGCAACGAGGCGTGAAATTGAGCTTGTGTTTGCATTCGCATCCTCGCCTAGAGTATATTTCAGACCTAACAGCGTATACGGGTTTGAAATCTCATAGGCGTGCTGAATAAACAGCTGAGATATTGCTTATAGCATGTAAAGCCCTTTATGCACACACACACTAATTACAATAAATCCTACATGAAGAAGAAACAAACAAAAACGCTAAGTAAATGTCTGGAAAGGCCCGCTGCTGTACGCAACACAATAGCCACGTCTGTAAGTGTTTATGTTTGGGAATGCTGTGAAAATCAGGATTTGGACTTCTGCTTCGGTCCACAGGGATCCTATATCAGAATCTAACACACACAACGAATGAGACGTACGGAGAGACGTCTGATGCACAAAACAAAATGAAAGCACATTCACAGGCCACAAAACACCCGCCACCTCGAGCACCGGGAAAAACAGCAAATCAGAGAGAAGAGCTGAGATGTGTGTGATGCAGCAGAGAGTTGGAAAGACAGACAGAGATAACAGACACATTTCAATACACGTGTGTGCATTAGAATATGAGGGTAATGTGGTCTAACCATGGTAAGGAAACTGCACGCCATCGCTTTCGTGTTTTATCTTCCTCTCCTGCATACTGGCCAAATGGTGTTGCACTGAAAAACCCAAACAGGGGAAAAGAATAGAGTTAACAATGACACAGAGAGGGAGAGATTGAGATGGGGGAAATTTGGGACTACTGTTCTATCATTATCAGTACATAATCACTATACACACTTGAGAAAACATCATATGTATGAGGTCAAAGACAGTATTGCTCACTATCGCCCAGAATCAACCCATTCTAAGTGCACCAAAACAGTACAGATCAAAGCCACACGCATCTCACAAACTGTCCAATCAGCAGCTACAACATGAGGAGTGGGGCAGAATATTAAATGAGCATTGGCTGCGTCACAATTCACATACTATCCATACTAAGCAGTATGCAGTCTAAAAGCAAGTGTGTTGCGATTTGCATACCGTGCATACTAAATAGTATGCAAGCTAAAAACAAGTGTCAGTTTGCATACTATCTATATTAAGCAGTATTCATTAAAAAAAACAGATCAATTTATATACTATCCATATTAAGAACGCAAGATAACATCAAGTGTATAATTTTGCAATTATCCATACCAAGTAGTATGCAATCTTAAACAGTTGTCGCATTTTGCATACCATCCATGTTAAGGACGCAAAATAAAATGATAGTATGTGAATTGTGACACTCATTTTTACCTTGCATACTACTTAGTATGAATAGTATGTGAATTGTAACACTCATTTTTAGCTTGCAAGCTACTAAATATGGGTAGTATGCGAATTGACACTCCTTTTTAGGTTGCATACTACTTGATATGAACAGTATGTGAAAAGTGAAACCCTCTTTTAGCTTGCATACTATTTATTATAACTAGTATACAAATTAATTAGCTTGTATGCTACTGTACTTAGAATGGATAGTATGTGAGATATAACACTCGTTTACAGCTTACTCGTATTTTGCATACTAACTGTATGATTTTGCATATTATCCATACTAAGTAGTAACAAGTGTCAGTGTGCATACTATCCATATTAGGCAGTATTCAATCTTAAACAGATGTCGCATTTTGCATACGATCCATATTAAGGATGCAAGATACAATCAAGTGTATCATTTTGCATTAAATTAGTTTAAATTTGGATACTATTACGCAGCATGCAAAATAACGAGTAACTCACTATCCATATTAAGTAATATAGAAGCTAAAAAATTAGTCAATACGCATACTATCCATATAAGTATACAAGTAGTATGCAAGGTAAAAACGTGTCAATTCACATGCTATCCACACTAAGTAGCATGCAAGTGTGTTACAATTCACATACTGTCCAAACTAAGTAATATGCAAACTGAGCATCACAATTTGCATACTATCCATATTAAATAGTATGTAACCTAAAAACGAGTCAACTTATATACTAGCCATTTTTATTAGTATTATAGCTTAAAATAAGTGCCAGTTTGTATGCTATCTACATTAAGTACCCAAGGTAAAAAAGTGTTACAATTTACATACTACCTATACTTAGTAGTATACATGTTAATGAATTTGTATACTATCCATATTAAATAGTATGCAAGCTAAAAAAAAGGGTGTCACTTTTTACACATTATTCATATCAGATAGTATGCAACCTAAAGTATAAAAGCTAATGAATTTGTATACTATCCATATTAAATAGTATGCAAGCTAAAAAAGGATTTCCCTCTTCATATCGAGTAGTATGCACCTAAAACAAGTGTCAATTTTCATACTACTCATTTTTATTAGTTTTAGAACTAAAAATGAGTACCAGTTCTCATACTATCTACATTAAGAAGTATGCAAGCTAAAAATGATACTACTCATATCAAGTAGTATGTGACCTAAAAACGAGTGTCGATACTACCCATTCTTAGTAGTATGCAACTAAAAACAAGTGCCAGCTTGCACACTACTTATATTAAGAAGTATGCAAGCTAAAAACGGGTGTTACAATTCACATACTATCCATACTAAGTAGTATGCAAGATAAAAATGAGTGTCACAATTCACATACTATCATACTAAGTAGTATGCATTACAAAAACAAGTGTGCCAATTTGCATACTATCCATACTAAGTAGTTTCCAAGCTAAAAATGTGTGCATTTCAAATAATAATACAGCGAAAATCACCTAGATGGTATATATCTGGTGAATTTATGAAGTATGCATTTGTGAAACCTTTCTCGGATAATTTTGTCCACAATAAGTATGAGAAATGGGGGGCAGCCAATGTATTTTGGGCATCAAATCTAAGGTGTCAGAGTTTTGATTTTGTGGCGTGAGCACAGGATAATTTTTCGTTTTTAACTGTTTATTGCTTTAATGAAAGAAAGGTGCATATTTAATGGTCTGGTGTGAGGATACAGAGAAAGACCTACAGTACATGTGACAGCAGCACTACTCAAGTTAAAATGAATTTCATCAGCACATTCTGTCCATGCAACACAACAACAAAGCTGCCTTTTCACATTTACAAAAAAAAAGATACCATGGTAACCATAGTTTCCACAAAAAATGAGTGAAGTTATGTGCTAATTTTGGATTTTCCATCACTGTTATCAAAAAAATAAAAGGCTTCTTGCACTGCCTCAATTAAGTCCAATCCCATGATATTTTGGCAGACACTATGGTTAACATAGTAAATATTTTTAATGAACAGTCAAAACTTAAAAAAAGAAAAGAAATTGATATAGAACAATACAAATAAAAGACTTAAAGGAGAAGTCCACTTCCAGAACAACAATTTACAAGTAATTTACTCACCCCCTTGTCATCTAAGATGTTCATGTCTTTCTGTCTTCAGT
>JAHKKF010521756.1:5857-22409 GCA_019740295.1 Labeo calbasu
AATGTAAAATCAAGTTTAATTAGTAATGTGTAATGTTGGAGAGAACGGCGAACCTGACACTGTATCAGCTCACAGCACTCTGGGCAGTAGTTAAGCTATCGAAAGTTTTGTAAAGAAATGAAAACAAGTCGCACCACAACAATTTCTCGCACTCGAACAAATGCTCCCAAATATATTTTCAGGTCGCGCAGATTAAATTTTGGGAGCATATGCGACCAAAACGGTCGCAATTTCGAGCCCTGTGTAACATAAAACCTTATGTCAGCGGTCACCAAACTTGAGGGTCAGTGTCCTACAGAGTTTAGCTGCAACTTGCCTCAACACACCTGCCTGGAAGTTTCAAGTATACCTATTAAGACCTTGATTAGCTGGTTCAGGTGTGTTTGATTAAGGTTGGAGCTAAACTCTGTAGGACACCAGCCCTCCAGGACCAAGTGAGGTGACCTCTGCCTTATGCCAACATAGTATTTTAGTGGCCGTTTTGACCACAGTTAGTCTTTTCATGGACTTTTTTGCCTTATCATGGGAGATTTTACCCCATATCTCTGCTGAAAAGAAAGAAAGAAAGAAAGAAAGAAAGAAAGAAAGAAAGAAAAAAAAAAAAAAAAAAAGTCCAGTCTGGTCTAAGCATTTTTTTTTTCTTTCCAGCAAGGATACTATCCATTCTCATATTCAAAAAAAAAAAAAAAAAAAAAAAAAAGCCAACGAAGAAGTGCCTTTCATGGTACCACAAACTGTGATATTTAATTATTTATTAGCTTTAGGATTAAAATGAAATACAATGCAAAATGGTGTGTCAGAGGTGAACAGGTTGTGATATTTACATCAATAGTCCACTCTGCATCGCAGTTGAGGTCTTGCACGTTCTCAACCACAGCGTCGGGCAGGTCAAAGTCATAGGACGAATCTTCATTTCGAATTCCAACACACTTTTCACCTGCTGCGCGAAAAATTATCAAATTAATCAAATCTGTCGTAATTCCAGTACTGAAAGTTTTGAAGTTTACCGTCAACTGTAGGCTACTCTACTTGAATCCACGTGTTGTACTGACATAAAGTTGGCTTGACATTGGACGTTGGATAGTCGCAAATTTAGGGACCGTCTCTAAAGTTACATAGGACATTAGTATACACTTTTCTAACTTCAATAGCATTTACAGCGAATGACTTACAGTCACACAACCAACTGTAAAGTGTTCATGTAAGCATCAACTATAATGCACACCTTTTACATTTTTGGTATTTATTCAAATAAACTGTAAATCAAATGTTAAAAATGCTATTTTTCACTACCGAATAGGTTCAAAAGCAACATTTTCCATCATTTAAAGCTCAATAGCATTTGAGGAGAATCACTTACAGCCACAAAAACAACTATAAAGTGTTCATGTAGATGTCAACTATAATGCACACCTTTTACATTTTTTATATTTATTACAATAAACTGTAAATCATATGGTAAAAATGCTATTTTTCACTACCGAATAGACTCAAAAGCAACATTTTCCATAATTTAAAGCTCAGTAGCATTTGAGTAAAATGACTAAAAGTCACAAAAACAACTATAAAATGTTCATGCAGGTGTCAACCAACTGTAAAGTGTTCATGTAAGCATCAACTATAATGCACACCTTTTACATTTTTGATATTTATTCAAATAAACTGTAAATCATATGGTAAAAAGGCTATTTTTCACTACCGAATGGGTTAAAAAGCACCTTTTTCCATAATTTAAAGCTCAGTAGCGTTTGAGTAAAATGACTAAAAGTCACAAAAACAACTATAAAATGTTCATGTAGGTGTCAAGTATGATGCACACCTTTTACATTTTTAAAATTAATTATCATAAACTATAAATCATATGTTAAAAATGTTCATTTTGACTACCGGATAGGCTCAAAAGCGGCATTTTCCATAATTTAAAGCTCAATAGCATTTAAGTAAAATGACTTACAGTCACAAAAACAACTATAAAAATTTTATGTGTCAACTATAATGCACACCGTTTACATTTTTAAAATTAATTATCATAAACTATAAATCATGTGTTAAAAATGCTCATTTTGACTACCGGATAGGCTCAAAAGCAACATTTTCCATAATTTAAAGCTCAATAGCATTTGAGGAGAATCACTTACAGTCACAAAACCAACTATAAAATGTTCATGTAGGTGTCAACTATAGTGCACACCTTTTACATTTTTGATATTTATTAAAATAAACTGTAAATCATGTGTTAAAAATGCGATTTTTCACTACCGAATGGGTTAAAAAGCAACATTTTCCATGATTTGAAGCTCAATAGCATTTAAATAATAGCATTATTTATGTAAATAGTTCCTGTATAAAATTCCTGTATAAATAATGTATTATAGTTTTTTATATAAAAGGTAAAGTTTTGGTAGTGGTTGGATGGTTGGGGGTGGTCCTGGGAATAAATGAAATTATTACTTAAAAGATAATAGCCTAATTAAACAATAAAAATTCTGAAATATCACAGTCATCATTGTTGTTGTTCTTTACATTGTTGTTTAATAGAACTGCTGAAATACATTAATTTTACAATTTGTACATATATGAATGAAAGATTGAATGAATGAATGAATGAATGAATGATGAATGAATGATGAATGATGCACAGTGTAGTTGTGTTACAGTAACAAAAAAACTAAAAATTCAACCAAATGAAACAGTACATTTTACAGTATAACAGTATTTTGTAATGTTTTTAAATCTATTACTCAAGAAAAAAATCTAATACAATAATAAAATATTTTACAGTTAAACAATGTTAAACTGTAAATAATTTTACATTAAGTTACACTGTAAAATAAAAGCCAATACTTTTAGTAAATAAATAAAACAAATTACATGACCTACAAGACCATTTTATAGTTGGTTTTGTGACTGTAAGTCATTTTACTCAAATGCTATTGAGCTTTAAATTATGGAAAATGTTGCTTTTGAACCTATTCAGTAGTGAAAAATAGCATTTTTAACATATGATTTACAGTTTATTTTAATAAATACAAAAAATGTAAAATGTGTGCATTATGCTTGACACCTACATGAACACTTTACAGTTGGTTGTGTGACTGTAAGTCATTTGCTGTAAATGCTGTTGAAGTTAGAAAAGTGTACTAATGTCGCATGTAACTTTAGAGACGTCAAGCCAACTTTATGCCAGTACAGGTTGCCTGAGCCTAAAAATAAATTCCGGTATACTCTGATTGAGCCAAACTCATACGATCATATTTGTCTGACAAAAGTAGACTTGCAAGTAAAATTTATAAGAGCTTTAATACCTAGCTGAAAATAGCTCGTTTGCCTATATGCCTGTTTTCGTTCTTTAGCGGCACTAAGTGTGATAAGTCTTATCGGTGCGCATCATCATAGTTATGAAGTGCAGTTTTGTTAACAACATTGTTGAATTAAAATTGGAAATATATCATCTTACCTTCGATTGACTTTCCTTCGATATTTGAAAAGCACGAGAACAAAGCAAAAATTAACAGAGCGGTCTGCATGATGACAACGAGAGGAATGCGAAAACCGGTCTCATGCTGTCCAAGTAACACCCAATGTGACGCAGTCAGAGAGGGGCTGGATTTAGAGGGGTTTGGCTAGCCAGGCTGATAGACTAGCTAAAACCAGCTACTACCTTTTTGTTTTTTGTTTTTCCAGCAAGGATACTGTCCATTCTCATATTCCAACGAAGAAGTGGGTGGAGGCGGGGTACAGAGTCAAAATATGAAAGTACATATCAAATATGAAAGTACAGAGTACAGACGCTGATGTCACAGTCAGATGATTTAGTATTGTGTCGCTAACTGCAGGAGGGCCTCACTGCTGCTGCAGGAAATTAAATTGTTTATTCAGCTCTTTTATCAGACATGGGATTGTCTACGATCTAAAACACCTGACCAAAACTTTAAATATATATTAATGAGTCACAGTTGTTCTTATCATTGCTTGTGAAATACAGCACTCCTGGATTAAAGTAAATATTTAGTTAAATTTATATAAATTATTTGTAGTTATTAAAACATAAAACATTAGGAAGAGTCAGCAATATAATCAGACTTAGTATGCTTATACTCTCAGTGAAACTTAATCTTGCAGTGGGTTACACAAAACTACCAAAACACTTTAAAACTAACAATAGGCAGGACAAAGCAGTCTAGGTAAAATAATAATAATAATAATAAAATAAATATAATAAAAATAACACAGGCAATTTTAGAGTGTTCAAAGGATTTCGGTTTGTCAGTTTGTGGCAGCCTGCTAGGCTACAAAATAGCCCTACAATATGAGTAATTTGATATCAGGGCCATATAGATTATCACAGATATCTCACTTATGAAATTTGAATACAAATAAAGTGCTGCATAGTTATGTGATTCACAGATTTCTGCAAAGTCACTATCTATGCTGTGTCATGAAGTGTTGTTAGTCTTTCGGCTTCATGTTACTAATTCATCTATGATGATAATCATTCTGCTTTACCAGGCCTATATCATCATATAGGGGGGGGGCACTGCCCCCCCAGACGAGAGCCAATCATGATTTTGGATAGAATAAGTACGTTTTAGGCGAAATTAATTTCAATTTAACTCATCAACTTGTGACAGAGAGGACTCTCTTTTCGTTATTTTCCGGCTTTAGCAAGTTAAATGTTCGGCTACCTCAGAAACAAGCTTCTCAGTTATGAGGAGAATAGGACACCGGCTCCGATCTTCAATGGCACAGGACAGATTCTCAAAACTTTCTCTACTGCACATACAGAACGATTTGACTGAAAATTTATCAGAATTCGGCAAAAGAAAAAAAAAAGAGGCGGCTTCTCGGTGTGACGGTGACAGTTGCATGTTACTTTGACTTTTAATGACGATTTGGCGTCAAGCAATTGTTAGTTTTTATCTCGTTTAATTTGTTCCTGTTTTCCTCACTTTAAACAGGCCCAGCTCATAAATGCACCGTGCGCATTTTACTTTCACTTTTAAATTAGCGGCAATTCGGCGTCAATTGCTTAAATGCAATCCAAACTTAGCCTATAAATAATCATAGAACTTTTATTAACAAAACGAATAAAAATAGCTTACACCATGCTATATGCCTATAGGCTAATATAAAATAACAAATAACTTGGGCTACATAAAGTTTAAAATAGCTAACCTACAAAACTGAAAATCGGTAAACACTGTGGAACCAAATAAGAAACGCAGAACATCTTTTAGCAAAACGAATAAGAAAGAAATTACACAAAGTTTAAATATGGGTGCAACCGGTGTTACAGAACACCATCAACACCGACTATCGCAACAATTCTCTGCATTATCGGTAATGTTGTTTTTTTTTTTTACTCTTTGTACAGCAGTCATTGTTAATTCATGCATTTTAATGTATAATATATGTTACATAAATATATGAACTATAGAACATATAGGCTAAAAAAAAAAAGTTCTGCTGGCTCGTCTGCCAGTGGGTGCCCTCCCACGCATAAAACTGAAACTCCGCCTATGCTCTGAATTACTCATATATTACTTCATTATGTCATTACAAAGTATTGCCTTAATTGTTGTTGTACTATCGGGTATTTTGTCATAATTAGATATATTCCAAAGTAATCAGTGAAGTGTTAGCCCTGTGGTAGAATGTGAATATTGTGATTTGTTCTGTCACTATCCCCAGGGCTAACACATGATTCCTCAAATTGGTCTGAAGGGAACTGTAATTTGGTATAATGTAACTACTTTGGATTTGCACAGCTCTAATGAATTATAAAAGCAGAAATGTAGACATAAATAAAAGCCAGATGTATAAACACCCATCTCTATCTCTATCATCTCTCTTGCTGTTAAGTGAATGGAAAAATGCATATGTCCTTGGTCATGTTTTTTGTGTGTATCTTTAAAAGCAGTTGGAAAGTACCTTCCTCTGGCAGGGTGAAGGTAGCAAAACAAAGAAGGTTTAGTAAGTTTGTGACACATCTGGTCTCCTGCTATATCTTAATTATCCTAAAGAAAGTCTTAGGAAGCAGAGACATGCAGTATCAAAACATTATACTGCACATTCTTTGTCATTCTATGTCACACTGAAGAGCGCTCATCTTAGACCTCTGATAAACAAGGGAGGAACATTTAGACAGTGGTTTGTTAGTTGCTATTGGATGCATTCAACAAAGAACTGAAGTGACATACGCTGACTGCTGTCATCATATACCCACCTTCATGTCATTCAAAATCCGAATTTTATTTTTAGATGTATTTATTGTATTATTTTTATTAGTAGTAGTAGTAGTAGTGTCATTATTATTAAATACTCTTTCACTGGTTATTTTGGAAGCAACTATTATTTCTAGCACTTAGCTATGAAAACCCCTTTTTGTTTCTTCTGGGCACATTTATTTATCAGAGTGAATTCCAATCAGTTGATTAAGAGTGTAATAATACTGTGTGTTGTTAAAAATAAACTACTGTCTGTGAATGGCTATTACCCTAAACAGGCTATTTCCCTGGCTAAAGTCTCTGAATAAACCAGGACAGACATAAATGTGGTTGGTAAAAAGATTGCTATTCTCTTAGCTAGGCTATATTAAAACATTATAAACATTAACTTCTCATTCACTGTAGTCTAATACTGTTCATTAATGTTTCATTTCATGTTTCCAGGAACACAGCTGTTGGTTTAGGGTTGGACTTGGAATCCCGTCAGCAGCTTCAGAACCTTTGTGTAACAGAACTGCAAACCTGTACACACAAAAAGTGAAGAAAAACATCTAGATTTTTTCTAAACTGTGGGCTACCAGGCTGTTCGGATCAAGAAACTGTACTTGTCTAAAAATGGACACCAGCTTGGTAAGACATATTTAATATTTGACTTGACAAATATTTTAATATTTGAAATTTCCTACTACTGTACATCTGTGTGTTCTTAACAGGTCAGTAGATATATCAATCATTTTTACAGTAAGTTCATTATTTGTTAGCTATAGTTAACACATGCAGGATGCACTGTAAATAATTAAAACTAAACTGTAAAACATATATAATCGCAAATGTCGCCAACATGTGGTATATGTGACTAACACTTGGAGGATGATATATCTGTTCTCCTTTAGGGAAGATTTAAATGTTAAGGTGAATGTTGGCCTATTTTGTAAAATGATCTGAGGCATAGAAAAGTAAGCTAACTAGACACCAAATCTTCTTATTGGGTTTTATTAAAAGAAACCCCACATGATTTTGCACCTAAGTGCTTTCAATAAGTTTTATATTGATGCTGAGTATCATAGCTTATGAAATATAACAAAAGCATAATGTGTATAATGCTTGTAACTCAGCTTACACTGCATCAGTAAATCAATCCAAATGGCTTTCACATTATATGACATATTTAGAACAGAAGAGGTATACAAAATGAAGTTATAAGCTTTTAAATTCAGTACTGACAAGTGGAAGGGACCATTTGACATATGTAAATTTGTCTCTGTAATTTATTATGTGTCGACTGTGCTTGCTGTTCACTATCAGGTTCACCAGTTACTATAAATAGTGCATATCCTGTCTGAGACAGAGACAGAACGTTAATGTAGTGTGCCTTAATGTATCTTTGTTGCACATAATGTTCTCAAATTCTGTAATGGCACTTTCTGTGTTCTCTATGACTCACAAGTTTGGAATACAGCTATTATATGCTTCTTATTATATGCTTGCTTCTTAGAAATGTAGCATGAGGAGAAAGTACAAGGTGGTGTGATTATTTGTCTTGCAGGGAAATGGCTAAAGCAGACTGTAGTCAGTGCTGAATGATAGGGTTATTACAGTTCATTACAGTCAGCATCATTTCCTGCTCTGGTGATATGAGGTGATCTTAGTGGCACATGATTGGCTAAACATTCTTTGCATAAATTATATATTAAGCAGGCATGTGGAGTCACAGGAATAATAGTAAGTCACTAAATCCATCAACAAAGTAAACTTTTACAGTAAGTTGCTCTTTACTTTTGTTGTTGCTGGTAACATGTAAACACAACTATTTCCCAGCATTCTGATCATGTGATTAACAGTTTCTGAGCAAAAATATCTGTGAGGTTGTGAAACAACTAGTTAATGAAATTGAAACCAGTGCTAATATATTAATGTGTTTATATACAGTATATATACTACCAGCAAGCTTTTGAAAAGTAAGATTTTAAAGATTTTTAATTGTTTTTTAAAGAAGTCTCTTCAGCTCACCAAACCTGCATTTATTTGATCCAAAGTACAGCAAAAACAGTAAAAATATTGAAAAAGTTAGAAATATTTTTCAATATTTAAAACAACTGTGTTCTGTTTGAATATATTTTGAAATATAATTTATTCCTGTGATCAAAGCAAAAGTTTCATTTCATTTTTATTATCATTATTGTAAACATTCACCTTTTTTAGGATTCTTTGATGAATAACAAGATCCAAAGATCAGCATTTTTCTGAAATAATAAACCTGTGTTTGGGGGGTATTAAAAGAGCTCTTTTCAAAATAATAATAATAATAATAATAATGATAATAATAATAACAATAATACATATTTTGTGAGCAGCAAATATTAAAATGACTTCTGAAGTCAGTCTCTGACTGGAGTAATGATGCTATAAATCACAGACATTACATTTTAAAGTATATTCAAATAAAAATATTTCAAAATTTCACTCTTTTTGCTGGACTTTGGATCAGATAAATGTAGGCTTGGTGATTTTAAAACAATAGTATTATCACACTCTTATTTTAGTTATTAATAATAAACTGCAACAACATTATTAATTCTTTTATTTTTTATAGTTATACATTTATTTATAGTTATACATGTTGTATATTTTGTAATGTAAATGTAACATCTAAATATTCAGTTTAAAATTTTGCATTTGATATTAAATACACTGTTTAGATATGACAGACACTGAGAGTTTTGTGTTGATGGTGTTGAATGAGCTGGAATCCTCAAAGACCACTGTAGTGTCAGAAAAACCTACCGTGACTGAATATATGAGCACAGCTGTCTGTCAAATGACATAATGAGTTACAGTCTTGGTCAGTGTTAAGGGTTAGTGATCAGTCAGCACTTTCAGTTTCCTTTCAGTGTTTATTGAAAAATGATCTGAGGTGTAGAAAAACAAATCAGGCACACACTTGAAATGTTCCTCTAGCATTTTATTAACAGAAATCCCACATAAATATTTGCACCTGGATAGAGGAGCTTAAGTGCTTAAAAAGAAGCAGTCATTTCAATGAGTATAGTGATTCTGCAATAGCTAAGCAAATATTATTAAACATCATTCATGACACGTAAAATGCTTTAAACAAACATTTAATACAAATATGATCAATTCTAGCATTGTCTACTTCCTTTGCCACAAAGTAAAAGTAGACACTGTATAAATATAAATCAATAGATACAGTACAGTGAGGAAAGAACTTTATCAGTAGATAGAATAGCACACATAGATCATGTAGTTATTGTAGATTTACATTAGTTGTTTGTGTAACACACATTAGTATTTGAAGCCAGATCTGCAGTGGCAGGTGCTGAGTGGATTTCACTCGCAATATGTTAGATGTATGAATTCACTGCCACAGCATTTTTCAATTCATTCTGCTTCCACAGCAGCAGTTTACAGGAAATAATTGCCCTGGACCGTATATTTACTTAAGGCTTATGTTCACACACATTTATGCTCACTTTAGTGCAAAGGCGTAGATTTGCTCTGGACATTGGTGGGGACCTATGTTGACAGCACGATTTTTTTATTTTATTTTTTTTAAGTGGATTAAATTATTGGTGGGGACATTTCAATGGTCGGAGGATATTGGTGGGGACACATCCCCTCCGTCCACCCTAAATCTACGCCCCTGCTTTAGTGCCATGAAATCCACCAAGTTCTTTCCTACAAACTGACTGGACCAGTGACAAATATATCAATAGTTATACTGTAAGTTACATATATTAATTTACATTATAATTTAGATATTTACTTATAGTTTTACTTGCATATATATGTACAGTTATGCATACTAAATGTGTCCATTTTCATAACAGACACAAAATATATAGTATTTATGAATATAAATACATAGTTCTATATATATATGAACTTTATTACATAAAATATAAAAGATAAAAGTATAATAAATGACTGAAGACTGAAGAACTCCCAGGTGCAATAATGTAACTTCTCCTGTGGTTAAAAAAAGGAAAGGGAGATGCTTTTAGCTGGACTCACTGCTGTTTGTACTGTAACTCACTGTCTAATATAGTGACGTACATTTCAAAAGATAAGCTCAAAGATAATGGTTTGAACTATTTCACATCATAACAGCAGTATTTTTTTTTTAATACCAGTGATGCTACATACCACAGTCAAACAGTCATTTCAGCAGGACGTAGAGCATATCCTGACCTATAAGCACAGAAACATACAGATATTATAAGACAAATATTACACAAGGCCATGTGTTTAACTGGTTCGTGGCAGTTTTTAGGACCTCACCTTTTTTTTCCGATAAACCACAATGATGACAAAGACAATCACCAACACCACAAACACACTTACTCCAATCCAAACACTCCAGTTAGGAGAACCCACTAGGAAACAAACAAACAAGCAAAAAAAAAAAAAAGAAAACCACACAACAGAGAGGTGTGAGAATATAAAAACACAATGATGCATCATTAACAAGACAAATTATAGGCTAAATTAAATGATTAGTTCACTTCCAGAATACAATTTTCCTGATTATACTCACCCCCATGTCATCCAAGATTTTCATGTCTTTCTTTCTTCGGTCGAAAAGAAATTAAGGTTTTTGAGGAAAACATTCCAGGATTTTTCTCCATATAGTGGACTTCAAAGGGGATTAGCGGGTTGAAGGTCCAACCCAGTGTTTAGAAAGCGAGCATGCAAAGAAAGTCAAACGCCCTTCCCAAAAATGTAAAACAACAATGTTGAACGATTTTGAAGTTGGAGGAAAAAATTAGATTTTTTCGCCCTACCCTACCTTTTTGAACCGAAGTACACAGATGACGTGTAAACCTTCCAACGTGATTACGTAATCTGTGAAGTCACGGACTTTGTGGTTAAAAAGTATATACATTTTTTTTTTGGAAATAACCTGTCATCTCACTAGTGAGAAACTTATTCTTTGGCTGGGATTGTGTAGAGCCTTTGAAGCTGCAATTTGGACCTTCAAACCACTGATCCCCATTGAAGTGACTTCTCAAGATATGGAGAAAAATCCTGGAATGTTTTCCTCTAAAGCCTTAATTTCTTTTCCACTGAAGAAAGAAAGACACAAACATCTTGGATGACATGTGGACTCACTGCTAAATTTGTATTCTGGAAGTGAACTAATCCTAATGCACTGTCATCGTGTTGTTTCAAACTTGTATGACTTATTTCAGAGGAACATGATAGGAGGTATTTTGAGGAACATTAGGATCCACATTAAATCCTCCCTCATTGTATGGAGAAAAAAAAAGAGGCATCTTCTTATATGTTCCACTGAAGAAAAAGTCATACAGACTTGGAATAATTTGACTGTGTTTTGACAATGCTGACAATTTTCGGTGAACTATCATTTTAAGATATTTAAATCTGTATCCTCTATTGAAATGTTTACACAAATACACACAAGAGTTTCATTAATTACTTTACTCATATTAAAACAACTTCTGAAATCTCTGTGGAGAAACTATATAGTCAAATCCCAAAGTAAAAATCCCATTCATTTTCCATATTGAGAAACTGATTTGAACATTAATAAATCTGTGATTGTAAAGTAATGATATATACAAGTGAGTGATTTCAGAGTGTGATTTAAGAAAAAGGTGAAATTTATAGAGCTGAATTTCCAGTGAAAAAACAAACTGCCCACAAGTTGCAAAAAAAGCATGTGCCAATAGAGCTCTGCAGTGACTATTGCTATGAGTCTAATCTACACTCCTAAACTACTTACAGATTTAAATATTTAGCAATTTTTGCAGATTTTTCACAAATCCTTATGATGAGAATAAATGGGAAAATACTTCTAAAGTCACTGAAAAGCAGGTGGTCACTGTTGCATTCCATTATGCATGAAACATGGTGTTTGACTGTGCCATGTTCAAATTGTTGTACAAATGTTTCTAAAGAACTTACAACAATCATATTTTTGCCAACAGAAAATGTGTGAGTAAGTGTAGAGTGGCAACACTTTTTTTGAGCACTTTCATGTTAACAGCTTGATAGAAATCAGCGCTATAGTGTAAGCAGCTGACCTTACCTTTTGGTAGTGTAGTCGGAGGAGAGGCAAAACCTACAACACAACAATTTCACACAGTTTACATACTAGGTAAATACAAGATCTTGTTTGTTTTGTTTTTAATCAGCTGATATTACTATGCCCTAAACTGGGTGTATTGAAGACACATCCTTCAACATTTACAGTTAAAAAAAAAGTGTGTAGCAAAAAATATATTTATATTTTTTATATTACTGTATTCTTGTATTGCAGACTCTTGTATAGCAAATTCTAAACCGGGTAATAAGTATTCTATTGTCAAGATATAATTATTTAGTCAGTCAAATTAGTATATACTTACAAGAGCACTGCTGCTTTTCATTGATCTGCACAATAAATAAAACAATCAATGTCAGTTCAGTTATACTATTATATATATATATATATATATATATATATATATATATATATTTAAATACCTAGCAGTACATAAAAGCTGAAACACATAAACAGTATTACACTTACATTNTCATTGATCTGCACAATAAATAAAACAATCAATGTCAGTTCAGTTATACTATTATATATATATATATATATATATATATATATATATATATATATTTAAATACCTAGCAGTACATAAAAGCTGAAACACATAAACAGTATTACACTTACATTGGAGTTGGGGCAGATGAGCAGGCATTCCAGCTTTTGAGAGCACGTTTGTAAGGTGGCTGTTTTCACGGTCATATTTACAATGGGGAATATGGACTCTATATTTCCTTCAGCATCACAAATCCCTGCCACTTTTCCCTGATCAGGAGAGGGAGAGAGAAGGAATAATGAAGAATGGTAAGATGGCAGGGTTAAAAGGATAGTTCACCCAAAAATGAAAATTATGCCATCAATTACTCACCCTCATGTCGTTCCAAACCCATAAGACCTTCATTCATCTTCAGAACATTCATTTATTTTTGAGTAAATCCAAGAGCTCTCTGACTCTCCATAGTCAGCAAGGGTACTACTACATTCAAGGCCCAGAAAGGTACCAAGAACATCGACAAAATTGTCCATGTAACATCAGTGGTTCAGCCATAATTTTATGAAGTCACAAGAATACTTTTTGTGTGCAAAGAAAACAAAAATAATTCAACAAGTCTTCTTCTCTGGATCAGCCTATAGCAGCATTTTGGGAAAGGATTGAACCACTGATCTCACATGGACTATTTTGTCAATGTTCTTGGTATACCTTTCTGGGCCTTGAACATGGTAGTACCCTTGCTGTCTTTGGAGGGTCAGAGAGCTGTTGGATTTCATCAAAAACATCTTAATTTGTGTTCCAAAAGAAGAACGAAGGTCTTACGGCTTTCGAACAACATGACAGGCCGCCATTTCTAATTAAATCTTATGTGAATAAAGGCAAATATTCGCTCAATAAACCCAGTAAAGACGGTAAGGACCGCGGCGCCGGCTTCCTTTGAAATATGCTTGATGATTGCGCCTGACGCGCCCGCGCCCGCTCCGTCCGCGCCAGCACCACATTTGCTGCCTGTTCATACGCGAGAGCATGTCAAGGGAGGCACGCCGAGTATTAAAATAATAATTATTATTGATTACTATTTTGAATCAGTACATTATAACAAAAACAATATATTAAAAAGAAAATAATTAGATTTTTACGATTAGAAATGTCTTAAACTGAACCCCTGTAAGCTTTTGTCCAAAGATGCAGTAGGCGTTCAAACACCCAACCGATTTCATCAGAGATTGCGGAGAGTCACGTCCCGATGTCAGTTAACGTTATTCTTTTTAGCGTGGATTTGGCTTAAAAGCAGGAGTGATTAAGCATATATACATGTGCTGCTATGTGCAGATCAGCTGAATCAATCTGCTGTTAAAAATTAACCATCCATTCATCATATCATCATGCAAAACTAAGAATTAGAATAATTGTAAACGACCATCGGGTGCGGGTCGGGTGCGGGTCGGGTGCAGTTACCTAAATCAGAGAAAAATATAGGTGCAGGTGGGGATAATTTACTTGAAGCTGCGGATTCGGGTGACGTGTGACCTCATCCGCGCATCTCTAATGTAGATATATCTATAGATTTACTTTTTCACTGATTCTATGTGCAGTGTTTGTTTATAGTATTTTTTGCAAACCCTTTTGAAAATATCCAAATTACTGATAAAATGTAGTCAGACCTTAAAAGGATAGTTCATTTAAAAATGAAAATTCTGTTCACCCTCCTGTGGTATGACACGTAAGACCTTTGTTCATTTTAGCAACACAAATTAAGATTTTTTTTGGATGAAATCCGAGAGTGAGCGCAGCCAATTAACTACCACATTCAAGGCCCAGAAAGGTAGTAAGGACATTGTTAAAATAGTCCATGTGGCATGAGTGGTTTAACCTTAATTTTATGAAGCTACAAGAATACTTTTTGTTCACAAACAAAAGTAAAATAATGACTTTATTTGCTCTCTTCCATGTCAATCTTCAACATGCATTCCCGAGAGTACCACAACGCATGATTGTGATGCTGCTGATGCAGGAGCCGGCGTTCTGACTTAGAACTTGAATGCGCTGTGCAAACAGAGGAATGCACATGCATGCATCTTGTAAACAAACATCTTTTTTGTTTTGTTTTGTTTTCTTTGCACATAGAAAGTATTCTTATAGCTTCATAAAATTTGGGTTGAACCACTAATGTCACATGGACTATTGTAACAATGTGCTTACTACATTTCTGGGCCTCGAACGCGACTTGAAGATCAATACATGGTCAGAAAGCTCTCGGATTTCATCAAAAATATCTTAATTTGCATTCTGAAGATGAACAAATGTCTAAAAGGTTTGGAATGGCATGAGGGTGAGTATTTAATGACAGAATTTTCTAAATGACAAAATTAACTTAAATTTGCTTAAATTTCCCCCACAAATGGTCTTACAATTATTATTTACAATTATTTGTGTGTTATTAGTTAAGCCAGACTTTGTTTGTTTTCAATTTCAATTCAAGTAA
Organism: Labeo calbasu; assembly: GCA_019740295.1. NCBI lineage: Eukaryota > Metazoa > Chordata > Actinopteri > Cypriniformes > Cyprinidae > Labeo > Labeo calbasu. The sequence continues at coordinate 21,142 of JAHKKF010521756.1, forward strand.
TTTAGTAATCAATGCAGAAATCTAAATATTTTTAATTAGTTAACAAAAAGATTCATATCACTGTATGTTTACTTAAGATCTAAAATATTTACATCAACAAGCAATTGGATCTCGCAGTCGTGGACACTCCCCTTATCTTCGTACGACATATTAAATAAGAACTGTCCATGACTTAGTTTCTCCCCTGTGCACTGCAGGACATCAGATGTTTCTGCTGGCAATACAATACACAACAGCATGGCCACAACTGAAAGAGACATGCAGAAAACAATCAGTATACTAGGTTAATTTGAAAAGTAAATGAATACATAAACATACAGAAGCATATGCTGCTCTACAAAGACAAAATGCAAAGTGTGATGTATGACAGGACAGAAACAGATGCCAATAACCCCCAGTTGGCATGATCCCCCTGTAAAAGGCCCTTTTTCTAAATATTTCAAGCTAACTACAGTAGTCAACATTTGAAGTGGATCAAAAAAGTTCATCAAACTTGTCAAAACAAGAATGGGTATTGTTTTGGTTTAGGACAACTTTGATGAAAGGTTTTGATCCACTTTAAATGTTGACTACTATATATATTTTGAGATTCATTTATGCTGCTTGAGAAAAATAGTTATTGTCAAAAATATTTACATAACATAACATAACATAACATAACATAACATAACATAACATAATATCATATAATTTATGCTGTCATTGTACAAAAGCTAAAATAAATATTTAGATAAGTAGTAATATGTAATTAAACATTATCTGGAAAATATTTTTCCAAATAATTCAAATAATTCAGTTTTCACAATGAAAGTTTTTTGTTAACAGAGAACCTTAAGTGGCCTCTCTTGGGGGTCCTCCTGACTATTTAGAAAACTCATGGCCTAAAGACCCCTATTTCTCAATTTTGACATGTTGGTCCCTGCAAAACGCGTTTTAACATTTTATTTACTTGTTTTATTTCATTTATTTATTTTTTTAGACTCAGTTTTAATTATGTATTAAAAAATATTAATCAAAAAGCTTGTCTAATTAATTGAAATCATGAACCTACACAACTGAATAGCAATTCATTAAAACTTTCACAAAAATTACATTTTTAAGTCCCTATGAAATCATTTTTTGTAAGTTTTATTTTTTTCTTAAATTCATTTTTATTTTTACAAAATTATGTGTTCCCTTTCGAGGAACTCGAACTGCGTCCTCTAGGGGGCGCTAGGGGGAACGACGTCAGCGTGACCCGTGTCTGAAGTCTACATACAAAAACGCAA
>JAHKKF010521758.1:0-36604 GCA_019740295.1 Labeo calbasu
GAATTTTCAGCCTGAAATCTGAAATCTACCTTCATTATATGCCTGAATGTACTTCAGTGTGGTTTTATTACTTACACAACAACAGCTATTACAAAAATATGATATTGTTTTCAATTTGGAGGACATTCAAAAGATGGCTTTGTATTAGGTGTTTGAATTGAACCAACATACAAACCCACATATAAGATTATTTCAATATAATTAATAAAATTAAACACATATAATAATAACAATGTGGCTTTGTTTGTAGCCTAATGACCGAATCTAGCTGCTATATTTTATGTATTTTTTTAAAAATATATATAATACTAGCTGTTGGCATACCAGTATTGTCATTTAGGCGTTATAATCAATCAATCAATAGTTTGGCATGTCATTTGTTGGCTAACATAGCCTATAGCTAAACTCAAGGACGTAGGGATTGAACATCTGTCTGCATGGTGACGTCACGCGCCTCCCTTGCAATGTAGCGCTCGGCGCAGTTTCCATATTTATATGTCGTTGGCTCGTCATTTATTTGAAAGTCCGCTTTAATATTAAACAGCGATATGAACAGCTTTGCATGGCTTCACGGAGGTATGTATATGAACACCTAAATCGTAAAATGAACGTAGATAATAAATAAGTCTCATCCACCCTTGTGGGATGATGCAGTGATGATGCGGGGTATTGAAACGGATGCTGCCTTTCGACAGCAGTGGGATTAAATAAGAACCTTATGAATGTTTTGCGTATTCTGGTACGGTTTAATTATTGGATATTTAGATCAATAATCCGTTTTCTTTTAATATTATATACGAGGCATATATTTGGAGATTTATTTGCGCGTGTTGTCTGATGTTCGACGTTATTCTGTGCATTGCATGTCAAATAGGCCTGGTTGCCATCATGGTTAAACTGTTATGATTTTGATGTTTTATAGGTTACATGGATGGAAGGCTGTATTTGATGCCTTGGATGTGCAGGCATTCTAAAAAGCTCTGCCCCTGGCTGTGTGCTTTGTCCGTCAGAACACGGGCTTCCAGTATCAGCAGGCTCACTGGATAAGGAACCATTCAGCGTTATTTAATCAGGATGATATTCATATCAGGCCTAAGGCTTTAGAATAAACACACCTTTTGGCAGAATACGATTTGTCTGACCTGCGGTGCATTTTAAGTCATGATGTATATCCTAAATCTATGATGCAGATTTTCATCAGGCCCCGAAGAATCTCTTTTTGCACTTTAGGCTCTCGCTGTACGTGTTCACAGTGGACCTTGATTTAATGTATTTCAATTAAGGCACGCGGTGAATGCCAAGAGCGAAGCCACATATCCTTCAACAAATATAAAGCTGTGTGTGTATTACTATTTTAATGTTGTTTCTTTACATTTAGGTTTAAATGCATTTTATTATATTCAAAAAGTACACTCTTACTATTTACAAAACTGGGTACTGTTCATATAATCAGACACGTAGGTGATAATATATGGTGACTGCTGAAACCTAGGAGGAAATGCTTCAGTTGTCTCTGTTTGCATTAGCAAAATTTCTTTGCATACCAATATCATGTGCAAACAGATCAATTAAAGGTAATGCTTTTTTATTTTGTGTATTTGTTTAAGGTTACTGAGAGTTGTGTTTTCAATTGTATAATAATGAAATCATTTGAAAATGTGTCAAAATTTGAATTCTGCTGTTTGTTTGTTTTTACTTATGCATTGTGTTTTTGACAGTGTATTGTTGCTCTATAAAGAATAAATAGTTTCAAGCTCCCTCAAGGCTATCATGAAGTGTTGTAAAAAATGTTGTGTCAGTTACCTCAACTACAACATAACACTGTAAATCTACTGGAAACCAATTTGTCTTTGCATAAATATTAAAACAGTACTGTTTAAACTGAGCAATAGTTACAAACTGAAACTGGGTAACTTAAATACAGAATAAATTTTAGTTCTCACTGTCAACTAATATGATCAGCTTCATTGGCGTTCTTATAGGCTACTGAAATATTCTACATATAAAGAGTGGTTTGTAAGCAATTCAGCATTTGAAAGGCCTTTTATGATGCCTATTATCAGCTTACATTTGCATGACAACATTTACCTCACTGTCTACATACCTGACATATTTACATTTATTTTGTGAGTTGAAATTATTCATATTTGTGAACCACAATCAGTCATAAGGGTCAATTTATTTATGTATAAATGACATTTATACATGAATAAAGCTGAATAAATAAGCTTACCATTTATGTATGGTTTGTTAGGATAAGACAATATTTGGCCGAGATACAACTATTTGAACATCTCGAACCTGAGGGTGCAAAAAAATCTAAATATTGATTATTGATTAATCGCCTTTAAAGTTGTCTAAATCTGAGCAATGCATATTACTAATCAAAAATCAAGCTTTGATATATTTACGGTAGGAAATTTACAAAATATCTTCATGGAACATTATCTTTACTTAATATCATGATTTTTGGCATAAAAGAAAAATCAATATTTTGACCCATACAATGTATTTCTGGCTTTCACTACAAATATACACATTACTTATGACTGGTTTTGTGGTCTGTGGTCACATTTAGTCATTAAGCAGATGCTTTTATCCAAAGCGCCTTACAAATGAGGACAATGGAAGCAATCAAAATCAACAAAAGAGCAATGATATGCAAGTGCTATGACAAGTCTCAGTTAGCCTAATGCAGTACATGTAGCAATTTTTGTTTTGTTTTGTTTTTAGTTATATAATAAATAAAAAGAAAATAGAATAGAAAAAGAATAGAGCAAGCTGGTGTTAAAGACATTTTTTTGTTAATTATATAATAAATAAAAAGAAAAAATAAATAGAATAAAAGAATAAAGAAGCCATTTGCACAGAAGCTGCATCTGAAGTATATACATGAAATGAGTGAAATATAAAATCATAAATAATGAATGTCATGACAACTGCCAAGGTGAAGGCTAATGCTGCATTTCATTTACATTGAAGCAAAGCTTCTGACTGAGTCAGAGCTGCCATATTTTAGTAGGCCTTAGTACTTTTATGCAGCTTTGCATCTTTATCCAGAATCTGGAGCTACAAGTCACTGAACATTCTAATAGTCCTATGAACATAGTATATTCAAAATGCATTTACAGTAGTAAAAATGATAATGACTGGCTTGTATATCACGTCTTAAATCAATTCACACAGCAGGTGCAGCCACTATAAAATGGGTTCTTATGTAGTTTGCTGGTCTTAGCTGGTTTCCCAGCTTGCTCAGGCTTTAAACTGGTCAGGCTAGGAGCCAAGCTCAAACCAGCTAAGACCAGTAAACCATCTTCAGACTCCACATGCATTATACAAAACAATTCTTTTAAAAGTGCATTGTGAATTCCAGTGTCTTGTGCATCAATAACAGTTCATATAACCTATACATATACCAGTACACAGACTGTTCTCAGATGACAAGACCATGACCATGACAGACTCATTCTGATCGGTCTTCACTAATACACGTCAAATGGACTCGTTCAATGTGGGAGAGTGAACGCGCCTCACGCGCTTGCACAGTGTCGGGCAAAATGGCGGACAAAACGCCAGGTGGGGCGCAGAAAGCCAACTCTAAGGTATTTATTGCCTTTTCTACTTTATATCAGTACATTAAAACCAATCTTTCTTGTTGACGATAATAAAAGCGGAATCATTTAATCTTGATTCAGTAGTGTGTCGCTTTGTGATAAGAGAAAGGTCCAATGAGCTGCTCGGTTGTGATGCTAACTCGCTAGCAGTGCAGTTAGCTAGACAACCGGCGGCTGCACAGATTTTGTTTCTGTAATACACATGAACGGACTAAAATCTGTTGGCCATATATGCTGCATTTGATCTTCTTATATTGGGTTTCATTATATCCTTGACATCACCACTGAACATGAAATAAGTTGTTTGTGTTTATTGTTGGCTGATGTAGCTAACACGAGCGTAGTCTACAAATGTTACTGTATCACATTCATTTCTGGACGTTATTTTTCTATAGAGAGAAGATGGAGTTCGTGTTTTAGCTTTATGAATATTTTAATTTCGCAGCTGTGTGCGCATAATTGTAATAACTTGCTGGTTTTGCTTTGACGAGCTAACATGTTCATGTTTGCTAGTGTTGCTAGCCACGTGAGCATGTCAACAAAATTGAAGAAACAGCTGAAATATGTACAGTAAATATGATCATAATAGTTCTGGTGTTTATTTAGCTACTCCAGCTCATCTGTCCTGGCGTACTCAGTGATAGGTTGCTGCAAAGTGAACTTCTTTATGCATTCATCTATCTTAATTTAGAGAACCTAAACAAACCATTACCAAATATGGATAAGTTCGTTGTTGTTTTTGTTTGTTTTTTTTTTCCCAATTTTTGTGTGGTTACAAACAACCTTTTGGTTTTGTACATTTTGGACTGTGTATAAATGTATTAACATCACATTTTTCCCTTACACAGGAATCTAAAGGTCTCTATTATTAGAGGAAAGTCATGTCATCTCTCACTTGTATAATTAATTCTGTTCATATTTTCATGCAGGCTTTATTGGAAAGTAAGTTAAAGGCCTTCAGTATTGGCAAGATGGCGGTTGCAAAAAGAACACTAAGTAAAAAAGAGCAAGATGAACTCAAGAAAAAGGTAAGCAAATGAGGTCTAAAAACTGGAAATCACTACATCACTACGAGTCTGAAGGGGTCGACACTAGTTGCCGAAAGTCAGAGTGAGTCTAAAGATATTGGGCAGCTGGAGTTGACAGATTTGACAGAAAATTGCATTGTGTGTGATGGACACAGGCTGTGATTTTTATTTTTTAATCTCAGACTATGATTCTAGGATATCCAACATGTTTGAAAGTTTTGGCCTGACTTAGAACACATTGTTTTAATTTTGCCATACGTCTCCTAGCTTTATGACACAAGTTTTACTTTGATAAATATCTGACGCAATCTGTGATTTTTCACAGGAGGATGAAAGGGCAGCTGCAGAGATCTATGAGGAATTTCTCGCTGCCTTTGAGGGAGGTGAAGGAAAAGTGAAGACCTTCGTACGTGGTGGGATTGCTAATGCTACTAAAGGTGGGATTATCATGTGAATGTTGCAAGATGTTTTTACTTTGTTTTTTTTTTTTCAGAATTTAATATGAAATAATAATTTAATTCCACCATAAAACAAAAACAAACAAATGCTGTAAATGCATAATTCGGAAACATTTTTTAAAATGTTTTTAATAAGACGTTGCTTATGTTCTCCAAGGCTTCATTTCATCCAAAATGCAGTAGATACAATGATAGATATTGAACATAGATATGGCACATATTTGTGTTGTACAGTTTTATGCGGAAGTTTGGGAACCCCTTTGCGGAATCTGTGAAAATGTGAATAATTTTAACAAAATAAGAGAGATCATACAAAATGCATGTTATTTTTTTTTATTACTGTCCTGAGTAAGATATTTTACATAAGATGTTTACATAGAAGTCCACAAGACCAAAAAATAGTTGAAATTATTCATATTTAAACCCTTTCCAGCAGTGATTGTATGGTTTTGAGATCCATGTTTTCACACTGAGGACAATTGAGGGACTCAAACACAACTATTAAAAAGGTTCAAACATTCACTGATGCTCCAGAAGGAAACACGATGCATTAAGAGCTGGAGGATGAAAACTTTTTGAATTTAAAGATCAAGGATTTACTGTACTTTTGTCTTCTGGGAAACTTGCAAGTATCTTCTGTTGCTTCTGAAGGGCAGTACTAAATGGAATTTTTTTTCTTCTGAAGAAGAACAGTGCTCCACATAACTGTTCAGAAGGGACTCATGAACAACCATCACAAAACAAAACATAAAAAACAGTCGTAGATCATCTAGGTAACCACACACGGTATTAAGAACCAAGGGTTATTTTAATAATTTCAGCTATTTTTTGGTCTTGTGGACTATATGTAAAAATCTTTCATGTGAAATATCTTACTCAAAACAGTGCAAAATAAAAAATAACATGCATTTTATATGATCTCTCTTATTTTGTTAAAATTATTTCACATTTTCACAGATTCTGCAAGGGCTTCCCAAACTTTCGCATAAAACTGTACAGTTTCTCTTAATTGTCTCTGCTTTGATATTTGTGTTGCGTATCTATTACAGAGGAAGCGGCAGCTGATGAAAAGAAAGGAAAGCTCTACAAACCAAAATCAAGGGTTTTGGAGGCAAAAAGTTTTTTACCTTTGGAAACTCCACCACAGTTTTTAGCATTAGATAAACGCAATGTGAGTCTTTTGTCATTTATTTCCATGACCTTATTTTAAAATATCTATTTTGTCATATAACGCATTACTTTATTATACTGCCTAGGCATCAAAGAAGGGAGACAAAGAAAAGAAAAAGAGCAACCTTGAACTCTTCAAAGAAGAACTGAAACAGTAGGTGTTCTTTAAATTCTTATTCAACAAACGACCACATCTTTAATATGATCATTTCAAGTGTAACTCTCTGTTGTTTTTGTAGGATACAGGAGGAGCGTGATGAACGGCACCGGTTGAAGGGCCGAGTCAGTCGTTTTGAGCCTCTTCCCACAATGGAAGGAAGGCGATCCTGTAAGTTCTTTATTCATGTTTTTCTTTTCTTTTTTTCTTGTTCACCAAGACAGTCAGTTTCCCACCACGTTCACACATGGATCCAGTGAAGTTTGTGCCCCTTCCACATGTCTTGGCCACTGCCACAGCGTATACGCTTTTTAAATTCAGGAAACAAAATTCACACTGCTTTTCTTCTGCTTTTAGCGGATGGTTCTTCACGAAGAAACCGTCCGTCCAGTGGTAATTTTGTTTTATATACTGTGTAATGCAATGACCATTTTGCTGTTTATGTATCCCATCATGGAAGAAGAGATGGAAAAACGTCAGTTGTTACTCAGAGCTGTTATTTTGCTTTTCAGTTTTGGATGATTCTGCTCCTGGCTCACACGATGTTGGAGATCCGACAACTACCAATCTCTATTTGGGTAACATAAATCCTCAGGTGATTGGTCTTTCTTATTTCATCATAATTGTTTTTAGGTAAAGTCTGAAATCCAGAGTTTCCCATGCTAAAACATTACTCTCTCACGCTCCAGATGAATGAGGAGATGCTTTGTCAGGAATTTGGTCGCTATGGTCCATTAGCCAGTGTGAAAATTATGTGGCCCAGGACTGATGAGGAAAGGGCCAGAGAAAGGAACTGTGGTTTTGTAGCCTTCATGACGAGGAGAGATGCTGAACGTGCACTTAAACATTTAAATGGTAAATATTTTTGTTGTTCAAATCCACTAGTGATTCACTGATGTAATGCGATATATCAAGCGATCTGCATTATTTTTAATGTATCACATACATTTTTGTTTTTGGATGGGAATGTGGGAATTCTGTAGGTATATAGAGTCATGTAATAAAAATTTACTGTATAACTCAAAATGTCACGGAATTGCCAAATTTTGGATGAATAAATCAAAAGTAGGTCAGTACACTTAAATCAAAACGATTAATTAAGCCACAGCCACAGAATATTAAGCCACAAAATACAATATAAATGTGAACCCTTCATGTTCTGTGCACCTCTGTGTGAATGAATGGCGCAGTTTGGTTTACTGCACATGCTGAAGCACGTGTGACACTTGCAGTGTTTTCAACCTCTGTCGCCTAAACATATGAGTAAATGAAAACATAAACAATCTCTAGAACTGTTCTGAGAGTCACTCATGAGCATTAAAAAAAATTACTTACCAAAATTTATTTACCAGAAAAATGTAAATGCACAACTGTATTTCTGAAAAAAAAAAAAATCAAAATTATGTAGAGATGCTTTTGATCATTAAAGTTTAATGAAACCATTAAAATGGAATCCAGAAAATTAATGGAAAACACAGAATTTGATAAAATAAACCTAAATGTGAGGGGAAAAAATAGAATGCATTTCATAGGGCCTTAAAATGTAATTTTTGTTAACTTTCAATAAATCGTTGTTAAATTGTGTAAGTGATTTCAATTAATTAGACATGCTTTTTGATTTGATAAGATTCAGTGTAACCATTAAAACAGAGTTAAACAATTAAAAAAAAAAAATAGAAAAAAAAAAATAGAATTTTGAATGAAAATAAAACGGAATGTTGGGAAAAAATAAAACTTTCATAGAGCCCTACTTATATTGCCATTTTTTTATATATTCATGTTTATTAACTTCTTTATTTGTGAAAAATACAGTAATAAGATTACAGAATCAAGAAGTTGCTATTTTAATATTAGATTTTTCTTTTGGTTCATTTTCGCCCCCATGTTTATTAATTTCAGTTTTACAATTGTCTTTAGCAAACATAAATATAAAGCAAATATTAAATATAAATTGAATTGGAGAAATTACGCCAGTGTGTTTTTTTTTTTAAACTGTCTTTAAATAGTGATATCTTACAGGTCTATGTTAGTTTTATTTCAGCCATTGGTCTTTCTGCTCTCTATTTTAAAAAAATGCTCATAAAACCAATGAATAATTTCTAAATGCTGTCCGTTTTAGGCAAAATGATAATGAATTTTGAAATGAAACTGGGATGGGGCAAAGGTGTACCAATTCCTCCTCACCCCATATACATTCCACCTTCAATGATGGAGCACACCCTCCCGCCTCCACCCTCTGGACTGCCCTTCAATGCCCAACCTAAAGAGAGGCTGAAGAACCCCAACGCTTCTATGCCTCCCCCTCCAAAGTGCAAAGAGGAGTTTGAGAAGGTAACTTGGCATACGTGGGACAAACAGATTTTGATTAGCATGGTCATAAATGTAGTTAGGAGAAATTACTTGTTTATATATTTACATATGTATTTTATTTGTTCGTGTGAAAGAGGTGCAGACCTTTTTCGGCTCGATTTTTATGAAAAACATTTTGCCCATAGAATCGTGCAATTAGGCTAAATTAGCAGTTTTTGTAAATAAATCAGTCATAAATTACATATGTACCATGCTGATTGTACCGGTAAGTGTTTTGCAGACTAGATTATTCATTGCACAAGACATTTTATAGGTTTTGGCTGCAAGTTAGAATGAAACTGTACACTTTTCATATTGTCTGTTTGAAAGAAATGTAAAGAGATTTTTAAAAATATATATTATGGATGCAGATGATGTATGATTTCACTACCTTTTCTCTAAGGAATGTGTTAGGAAAGTTTTAAAACTGACACAGTAGAACACGTTTGTTGTTGTAGGAGTATATGTTGCATTTAGTGTTATGCCTGTTTCTTTTTAACAATACTCACATATATTCTATGTTTATTATCTGATGTGACTTCATATCCAGACTCTGTCGCAAGCCATAGTCAAAGTGGTTATCCCAACAGAAAGGTACATGTTTTTCTTTTTTTCCAAATTCTTATGAAATGTAGAGAACTTATCCCATCTCTGTAGTTTGAAAGATTGGCCATATCCATGCTACCAGAGGCTGGTTTGACTGAGCAATAGTTGAGGCCTTGCATGAAAATAAGGAGCAGCTACTAACAATACAAGACACACATATGCATTACGTTTCCTTAAAAAGGGGTTTGCATCATACTGTTCAGATAGTAAAGTTCATATTAGTAAAAAGAGTTCTGTTTTTTTTGTTTTTTGTTTTTTGTTGACATACACTACTATTCATAAGTTTGGGGTCAGTAAGATTTTTTTTTTTTTTTTAACAAAATGAATGCATTTATTTATAAAGGATTCATTAAATTGACCAAAAATGACAGTAAAGGCAAGTTGCAAAGATTTCTGCTTCGAATTCAGAGTTTCCACAAAAATATTAAGCAGCACAACCATTTTCAACATTGATAATAATAAGTAATGTTTCTTGAGCAGCATATCAGCATTTTAGAGTATTTTTGAGAATCATGTGACACTGAAGACTTGAGTAATGGCTGCTGAAATTTCAGTTTTGCCATCACAGGGATAAATTGCACTTCAAAATACAGTAAAACAAAAGAGTTATATGAATTGTATTGAATTTTTTTTTTTACAATTTCACGTGTGTGTGTTTTTTTTTTTGTTTTTTGTTTTTTTAAAAACCAGGGTCAAAAATGAACTTTTCCGTTAAGGGGTAATATTTGAAGTTTTTACATTTTGTGAGGGAAATTTTCATAATCATCATCTTATTTTAAAAACTGTATGTTGTCTTTAATGTCAAATACTAAATTTACCTGATTGCTTTAATCAATATTTTAAACTGTTTTCAATGACAATAGATAAAAACAGGACCTCATAGGGGTACAATATTATGACAAAAATCAACTCCTGTTATAATCACTCTCTCCTTCGGCTTGCTCCCTTGATCAGGGGTTCCCGTTATAATCACTGAAGCTACAAAATAAATTTATTTACATCGCATCTGCATTGTGTTGTTTATGATAAGGGGCTTTCACTCATAACAGCGGCGTTTTCAGCACTGACTAATTTAATTGCCTCTGATTGGCCAAGGCATTCCTAAGTTCAATAGAAATGCGTTTGATTGGTTATAAGGCTCAACGCTGCACAAAACAGCACGCAAAAGCAATCTAATGCAGTGAGCAAATCTAAATGTAATGTTGTGAATTGACACTTTACTCATTTTCACATTTCATTGTAATCACGACAGCTGTAATATGTTGTACAGGGGCCTTTTTTTTTTGCCCCTTTGTCTTGAATTTTTGACCTTGGTTTTTACTGTATTTTCAAAAACATCTTACCAACCCTCATCTTTAGACAGTAGTGTACATTATGATTTAATGCGGTCTGGTGTGCGTAGGTCCTCGTTTTGGACAGTTATTTTAGATATCAATGTTACAGCATGCTTGACAGGTCGTTCCTGTCGTTTAGGTGAGGAGAGAATTGTTCAGATTTTATCAGACTACATTCATTACGCTACTAATTTAGCAACTTAAACACTACAACAGCACACATTCACTTAGTGTCAGTTTTACAAAACAAAAACAGCCCTCTGGCTATTGCTCACTTCAACTGCCCCGGTAGCATGGCACAAAAGCGACACCCAATCCCCATAGTCTCAGTGACCTTTGACATTGGCCTTGGTGAGCAGCACAAGTTGAACTGTCTGCAGCAGCGAGGGACCAGAAAAGCGTCACAGGATGGATTGGGGAAAGTATACAGAATGATTGCCTGACATTGGTATGATCGGCTCCAATACTTGTGATTTGTGTTTCAGTACATTTGAAAAACATCATCTGTTGATTTTATCGGCCACTTCACGAGCCAGTCAGGAAGCCAATTGTTGTTCCTATCCCTTAACTGACTCTAGAAGTGCTTACATGATTTTGTCCCTCTCCATCCACACTTGTCTATTGTCAAAAAGCAAGACAGATCACTATCACTCGGCCTCACATTTAGCATCTCAGTAGCACGTGTATTTATAAATTACGAGGGCAGAATGCTATGGCTGAGACTCAGATGTAGATGTAGAGAGGATTGAAATGTTTTGATTGTTACAGCTGTCACACTGCCAGTCAGTTTTAAATCTTAAAAGCTCAAACATGTTTATTGACTCATGGATAGTAAGTGCAAGGATGTTGCATTTCATCAGATGTCATATTGTAGCAGTAGCAGTTGTTTAGGTGTGGCTGGTGATGGCGCTGAATCTGTTTCGCTTTAACTGTGTTTTTCTCGTAGGAATTTGCTCTCTCTCATCCATCGAATGATCGAGTTTGTGGTGCGTGAGGGTCCAATGTTTGAAGCCATGATCATGAACAGAGAGATCAACAATCCGCTCTACAGGTGAGCGCGTTTTAATCTTTGTTTTTTTTTTGTTTGTTTTTTTGACTCCAGGTCGGTATGAAATAGAAATTCACCCAGTGTGTGTTTTTTTTTTTTTTTTTTTTTTTTTTTTTATAAAGAATTCAATCCTTTAGTCATCTTAAAGTGATAGTTCACCCAAAAATGAAAATTCTATCATTAATTACTCACCCTCATGTCATTCCAAACCCGTAAGACTTTTGTTCATCTTTGGAACAAAAATTAAAATATTTTGCTAAAATCAAGAGCTTTCTGACCCTGCATAGACAACAACGCAGCTATCACGTTCAGGGCTTAGAAAGGTAGTAAGGATGTCAGTAAAACAGAATAAAATTAAAGCCGCTATTTTGTTTTCTATGCACACAAAAAGTATTCTTGTAGTTTCGTAAAATAACGGGTCAGCCACACTGCAAAAATGCATTTCTAGCCAAAATATCTAAAAATTCTTAAATCAGGGATTTAAAAGTAAAAATGACCATGTCAAAATTGAGTCTCTGCTTGAAACAAGCAAAATAACCTGCCAGTGGGGTAAGCAAAATAATCTTTTTCTGTTTGAAATAAGATTATTTTACATACCTCATTGGCAGATTATTTTTCTAAGCTTGTTCTAAGCAAAAAGTCACTTGATTTTAACCTGTTTTTTCTGAAAACAAGACAATTTTACTTAAAAAAAAAAAAATCCTCCTTGATTTAAGAATTTTTAGATATTTTGGCTGGAAACAAGACAAAAAAATCTAAGTAAGAAAAGCATTTTTTGCAGTGTACTGATGTTACATGAACTATTTTAACAATGTCCTTACTACCTTTCTTGGTCTTCGACATGGTAGTTACATTGGTGTCTATGCAGGGTCAGAAAGCTCTTTGATTTAATCAAAAATATCTTAATTTGTGTTCCAAACATAAATAAAGGACTTATGGATTTGGAACGACATGAGGGTGAGTAATTACTGACAGAATTTTCATTTTTGGGTGAGCTATCACTTTAAGGTTCTGACAAGTGCTTAAAGTCATACGCAAGTCAATTTTACAATTGACATTGTATTTTGTTTGAATTTAACAGGTTTTTATTTGAAAATCAAAGTCCTGCTCATGTTTATTACCGGTGGAAGTTGTACACCATATTACAGGTTAGTCTTAGTTCTATTCTTTTGTTAGAAATGTATTGAAATGTGTTCAGATGTAAAGTAAAATAAAAATAAAAAAATCTCCACTCACAGGGCGATTCTCCAACGAAATGGAAAACGGAAGACTTCAGAATGTTTAAAAACGGCTCTATCTGGCGACCGCCACCTCTTAACCCGTATTTACACGGCACTCCTGAAGACGAGGAGCGTGATGATGACGATGATGAAGAAATCAGCAAGAAGGGCGCCTTGAAAGACGAGTATGTCTACGTATCAAAACCTGAAGTTTATGCAGATATTCTATTCTTCTAGTATGGAGCCACTAGGCTTTTAGCTGTAGTTAATTTTGTTGGTTTTGTGTACTTAATATTCTGCAGCGAGAGGGATAAATTGGAGGAGTTACTCCGAGGTCTCACGCCGAGGAAGAGCGACATAGCTGACGCCATGTTTTTCTGCCTCACGCATGCTGATGCGGCCGAGGAAATTGTAGAATGCGTCGCCGAGTCTCTATCCATACTTAAAACACCTCTGCCAAAGAAGGTCACTCTTACACAGCAGAATTACGATGAACAGTGTTTTGTATGCGTGTCATCACTTTTGTTTACATGTGCATTTCTGTTCTTCAGATTGCAAGGTTATATTTGGTGTCGGATGTGCTGTATAACTCATCTGCGAAAGTTGCTAATGCTTCCTATTACAGAAAATTGTAAGTTTCACAATTGTTTTTAAGTGCGTTTTTGAATCTTGTTTGTTGGTTTATTGAATGTGTTTGGCTTTTATTCTTTTACAGCTTTGAAACAAAACTCTGCCAGATATTTTCTGACCTAAATGCCACTTATAAGACAATACAGGGCCATTTACAATCAGAGAATTTCAAGGTATGCCATCTTGCTCTTTTATCACACAGTGGTTTTAAAGATTGGAATTGATGCTTTTCAATTTTGATCTTCACAGCAACGAGTAATGTCCTGTTTTCGTGCGTGGGAAGACTGGGCGGTGTATCCCGATCCATTCCTGATTAAACTTCAGAACATCTTTCTGGGACTCGTCAGCCTTGATCCTGAAAAGGAGACTCCAGAACTGTTGCCAGAGGTTAGCTTCATAGAGATTGATTGAGTTATGATTCATAGATTTTCAGTGGTCAGGTTTGAGTTGAGTCATTGATCTAGACATGGACTGACAGATTGGATGTTTTTTGTTTAGCCACCAGAAAGGTCGGAAGACATCGATGGCGCTCCTATTGTGGAAGAGGAGCTGGATGGTGCTCCATTGGATGATGTTGACGGCATGCCCATAGATGGAGCGCCAATCGATGGTGCACCACTTGATGACTTGGATGGAATGCCCATCAGGGGAACAGATGATGATCTGGATGGTGTTCCTTGTAAGAATGCTGACAAAATTATTGTTATTATTATTTTTAATTCAATTTTTAATACACAAAGTAACCTACACTATATTGCCAAAAGTAATGAACAGGTTTGACTACTTTAGTCATTTCTATGAGTACAAATCTTAATGTTTAAGCATATAATGATATTCTAGGAGATTGTGTGCTTCTAATTTTATAGCAACAGTATTGACAGGAACTTTTCTATGCCTATTCTGACATGACAATGCCTTTCAAAAAGAAATTATTGATTCAGTCAATGTAGAAGAACGTGACTGGTCTGCATAAAGGCAAGTCCTAATCCAAAAACTCATCACCAAACACCAAAGACTTGTACATGTGGTTACAGTCAATTCCAAAACTGTTGCAACAGAGATGGAAATACAATTTTTAAATACATGAATTATGTTTCCGTCTTTGTTGCCAGTTTTGGAAGTGCCTTTTCTGTTCTAAAGTTGTCTCAATACTTCTGTCCATATAGTGTATGTACAAGTAAATTACTAAAGTAGTCAAACCTGTTCATTAGAAGGAGGTGTCCCAGTATTTTTGGCAATATAGTGTACTTGATAAACTTAACACACCTCTCTATTCAAAGATCAAAAAGAGTGTACTATACAATTACAGCTGCCGAATGTCACGGCAGATGTTCTAAAAGAAATTTGTTTTTCAATGCTTTTTTTTTTCTTCCTCTTCTTTTCTTAGTGGATCAAAAACCAGGCTTTAAGGTAGCCCCGTCAAAATGGGAGGAAGTGGATGGTGCTGCTTTGGAGGCACAAGGTTAGTGCAGATGACGTTTATGAGATTGTCAAAAACTTAGTTTCCTCCTGATGTATGCATCATAACGTTTTGAGAATGTTGAAATCACATCATGATTTTTTTTGTTTTTAGCTGTAACCACGTCAAAATGGGAAATCTTTGATCTGCCAGATGAATCAGAGAAAAGTAAAACAAGGTAAGTGACAAGGTGACATTATGAAAATCTGAATTTTTCCGTGTTTAAGTTCTATAATTGGTTCCACGGTGCATCTACCAACCCAGAAAATCTTTCTCTGCAAGCTTGTGAAAAAATGAGCCACTCAGATTGTGCTCCCCCATATTTAAACTAATATGGTTTAAAATGTACGATTTTAGCCTGATATACATGATCATCAAAACCAAAAAGATGTTTATTTGGCAGAATATCTGAAGTACAAGTTGTTAAAGGCATAGTCCTATCCTGGAAAAGGGGGGAAGGAGCCAGCAGCTCATTTGCATTTAAAGAGACATACACGAAAAACAGCGTGTTTCTGCTTCCAGTCAAAATAGGCATTTTCAAAATGATATAATTAATGATCTGTGGGGTATTCTGAGCTGAAATTTCACAGACACATTCTGGGGACACCTGAGACTTATATTACATATTGTAAAAAAGGGGCATAATAGGCCTTCTTTAATATTTCTAATAGGTTTGGAAATCAATTGGGTGTGGGAACCCAGATTCTTGGTTTTTGCAGGACGAAGTTTATTTGTCATATTTTGACCTTATTTTCACATTCTTGTCATAGTGCAAAACGTGAATCCGAGAGTAAAGACTCTCTCAAGAACTCCAGTGCTGCAGACCAGCAATCCTACAGTAATCCTGTTAGAGAAGAATACGATTTAAAGTCTGCCAAGTTTTCTGAGATGAGCGAGGAGAAACGTGCCAAACTTCGAGAAATCGAGGTATACCTAAATGCATTAAATGTAATTCTTCACATGCTTGAAAGCTGTTTAGAGATCTCAGAAAATTTTCTCTCTGCGTTGTAGCTTAAAGTCATGAAGTTTCAAGATGAGCTTGAATCTGGAAAACGACCTAAAAAATCTGGACAGAGTATTCAAGAGCAAGTAGAGCTTTACCGGGACAAGTTATTACAGCGGGTTAGTATGAGACTTTTTATTTATTTATTAATTTATTTATTTTTTGTATTTTCTTGTTACTATTTTGTTGGAAAACATGTTTTTTGGATATTTTTCAGGAGAAGGAGAAAGAGACAGAAAAAGACAAAGAGAAAGAAAAAGAGAGAAAAGACAAAGAGAAATCTGACGTGTTCCACAAAGAGAAGGACAAGGATGACTCGACACCGGGCAGAAAAGAAAAGTAAGATACCTCAACATTTCTTCACAAATGTTACCTTGGACCACAAAACCAGTCTTAAGTAGCACAGGTATATTTGTAGCAATAGCCAAAAATACATTATATGGGTCAAAATGATCAATTTCTCTCTTATGCCAAATATCATTAGGATATTAAGGAAAGATCATGTTCCATGAAGATATTTTTAAATTTCCTACCGTAAATATATCAAAATTAAATTTTTGATTAGTACTGTCCATTGCTAAGTGCTTCACTTGGACAAATTTTCTCAATTTTTATTACATTTTTTTTTTTTTTTTTTTTTTTTGCACCCTCAGATTTCAAATAGTTGTATCTCAGCTACACATTGTCCTATTCTAACAAACCATACATCAATGGAAAGCTTATTTATTTAGCTTTAGCTTTCAAAAAATTGACCCTTATGACTGGGTTTGTGGTCCAAGGTCACAAATTAAGAAATGGAGACATTTTTGAATACATTTGTTTTGTTTGGCTGTCTCTAAACAATTTTATTTCTTCCCCAGAAAACGGAGGCATAGTCCCTCCCCCAGTCCCACCCGAAGTAGCAGCAGTAGGCGCGGCAGGTCGCCCTCGCCACGATCAGAGCGCTCAGATAGATCCTATACAAAAGACAGCTCTCGATCGTCTTATAAAGACTCTCCAAGAGACAGTAACCGCAAATCATCCAAAAGGTAAACTAACAGTATCACTTACTAATCGTAGCTTGTCTTTTCTTGACTGTCAGTACATGGATGTTTATGGAAGCTGAAAGTAATAATCCAACTCATTTTTAAAAATTATTTTAGGTCTCCTTCACCCCCAAGAACACCTAAGAGGTCGCGGAGGTCCAGATCAAGAACGCCCAAAAAATCCTCAAAGAAATCCAGATCTCGGTCACGATCGCCTCACCGCTCTCACAAGAAATCCAAAAAAAGCAAACACTGAGACTTCTGGCTATTATGAAATGATGCCTGAGTTGTCTTTTGTGCCTCAAACTTGTCCTGTAAATCAGTGTGAAGGACATTCCCTCTTTCACCTCTCCTTTTGAAGCTCACTCACAATGGCACAAGAACAGTGTTCAAGGGTCATCTATAGGGTGTTTTATAATGTCATTTAGGAGCTTCCTTTGATGTTCAAAGTGTCCGAAATAAAAATAACTGCAGTGGTTGGGGCAATCCTCCATCAACCTGAAAACTATTGTCTTATAATTTTTTTTTTCTTTTTGTCCGTTTTTAGATCCCTTGAAACTGACTTAAATTAAATTAGTGTAAGTTTCAGTTGTATAGATGTTTGCTTTTCAATAAAGACACAATTTATGTGACTTCTCTCTGAAATGGCTTTTTTGTGCATGCATCCCAAATAAACATTTTGAAAACTAAATGTATTAAAATAGCAAACTTGTTTTTTTAATGCCATAGACCCCGAAATATGATCATCCTTGTGCCCTCCATTCTAAAATTAAAAAAGGTTATACATGTGGAAAGTATGTATACTTATGCATCTAATATGTTTATGATTGACTATAGTACTGTACTATTAGATATATTATTTAAATATGTGTATGTATTTATTATTGTGAATCCAAATTTTTGTTTAATTTAATCTTTTAATATTGTTTTACCCCCTAAACATTTACACGGACCTCGGAATGAGAACCCCTTCACGGCGCTTGCGCAGTATAGGAAGTGCGTAAACGTCAATCTCACGACATTTCCGCAAGTACACAAACAAGGAAGAATCGTTTAGTCGATGTTTGGTAGTTCACCAAAATGAGTGCAATAAAGTCCTGCGGGATTTTGATGAGCTTCTGCTGCATACTTACGAGCACATATGCATCTTCCGACGTCTTCGATGGTGTTTTGGGAAACACGGTGTCTTGTCATAAAACATGTCAGATGACTTACAGTTTGCACACTTATCCACGGGTAAGTGCGAGACATTCTACCTGTTTTGACTTGTTTACTACCCAAGAAATGCTATTGAGATTTTTAGCAAGTCGTTAGTTTGTTATTAGGAGCTTGTGGATTGTAAAGTTAGAACAAAAACAACGAGGAAAGCAGAATTAGACGCTTTTCTTTATTTGGCCTGTTTGTTTTTGTGCTAGGAGGAGGCGCTGTACGCTTGTCAGAGAGGTTGTCGTCTCTTCTCCATCTGTCAGTTTGTGGGTGACAGCAAGGATCTCAATGAAACCAAAGCTGAATGCGAGTCAGGTATTTTTATTAAGTATTGTCTGTCTGAACCCTTACAGTATTCGCTTATTTCGGTGTTGACAACAGCGTTTGCTATGCAACCGGTTGTTTGTGTTTGACTTCCTGTAGCCTGTCATGAAGCCTACACCCAGTCAGATGAGCAGTACGCCTGCAATCTGGGATGCCAGAGTCAACAGCCATTTGCAGAACAAAGAATGGAGCAGGTGTGGAGAACATTCGAATTGCTTTGCATGTTTATAATTGTTCAGTAATCAATACACTTTTAATTTCACCAATGTTCACTATGTGTGTCCATTTGTTTTGGTGGGAAGTTGTTGACAATGATGCCCAGAATCCATCTCCTGTACCCGCTGACTTTGGTGAGGGGTTTCTGGGAAGACATGATGAGCCAAGCTCACAGCTTTATCACCTCATCCTGGACATTTTACCTCCAGGCAGATGATGGTAAAGTGGTCATTTTCCAGGTAATGTTGTGATAGTGTTATATAAACCCCTTTTTATTATTACATTGCATTTATAAAGAGTGTATAAAGCATACCATTAAGCATATCTTCCTTTCTAATTTTAAGATGTGTTTTTGTTTAGTTTGCATTGAAATGTAGTGAATATAAGTTAATTCACTTACCTTTTTGTAGTTACTTTTGGGCCACAGCCCTTAATCTTTGAGTACAAATTCTGGGCACCGCTGGTACATAGTAAGAAGTAAAGCTTATTTTTTAGGTGCCATTAATCAGGTCTTTGTCTTTTTCTCATTTCTAGTCTGAGCCGCAAGTTCAGTTCATCCCTCAGTTGGAATTCCAGAGAGACGAGACTGAAGAGTCACAGAGCACTTGTGAGCACTTCACCTAACACACATAATGTTTCCTCTATGATTATTGAGATATGATAAGTTCACTTCCAGAATAAACATTTCCTGAGAATTTACTCACCCACATGTCATCCAAGATGTTCATGTCTTTCTTTCTTCAGTTGCAAAGAAATTTTTTTTTTTGTGGAAAACAATACGTCATGTGTGACTTTTCCAACATGATTACGTAATGCGTGAAGTCAGGCTTGACGAGCAATTGTGGTTAAAAAGTATAGAAAATTTTATTGTTTTAAGAAAATAACAAATCGTGTTGCTAGACAAAAGCCTTGTTCTTCCCCTGGGATTGTGTAGAGCTCTTTGAAGCTGCATTAAAACTGCAATTTGGACCTTTACCCCATTGAACCCTGTTGAAGTCCACTATATGGAGAAAAATCCTGGAATGTTTTCCTCAAAAACCTTAATTTCTCTACGACTGAAAAAAAGAAAGACATGAACATCTTGAATGACATGGGAGTGAGTAAATTTTTATTCTGGAATTGAACCGTTTGACATGTTTTTTTAGACTTTAATAATCATAATATTATATTTTAAAATCACAACTTAATGGAAGTAGCAGCAGATAAACACCTGTGACTTTTTTTTCCTTAATTTTCATTGAAAATCAATGCCTTTCCGATCTGATATGCGATGTGAAAAGGGAGAAGAACAAGTTTGGCAAAAAGCGGATTCGAACTTGAGTCGTGTCAAAATGTCATTGCTACGCTTTTTTACTACCTACCCCACAGAGCATGTTATTTATCAGGCTTCTTTTGTACTTTTGTCTAGGACATCCACATGTTGGTGGGCAGAGTTGGTGTAAATAGCCTCTGCCAGCAAGACGAGCTTTTTGCATTTAGTGTAAATAGACACTCCGATTTTTATTTCATGATGACTTGAAAAGTGAGCTTGTAATATATGCGTCACTATTAGCACCATCAAACTCTCTACTAGTTGTGGTGGCCCAATATAACAGCATTTGCTTAACTAATTGAGCAGGTTTTGGGCCAGGACTACCGTTTATTTTGAGAAACTTCAGAAATTACACACTGTAGTTCTAAGGTATGTCTCGAAGTCTGTAAATATGTAAAAACAGTCATGATTGGCCAGGACTTAACCGTGTCACTTTCCACAACAGAATAGTAGTTTCAAGATCTCAACACTCATACTGGACCCCATGTTTTTTTTAATAGTTGTAGATCAGGAAATGAAAGGCCCTGTTTATAAAGACTACCCAAGAAGCTTCATTCAGGAGAGAGACAGAGACATGTTCATCGATAGAAGCAACTCTGAGGACGATTACAATCTCTTCAGCTGTCTCTCAAGGTAGGTCACATCTTGATCTATACTGATTTGTTGTGGTCTGTTGACCTTGTTGAATATGAAAACGTGATCTTTTGTTCTGGTAGAAACCCGTGGCTGCCTGGCTGGATCCTGACCACCACTCTGATTCTGTCTGTCTTGGTTCTGATCTGGATCTGTTGTGCCACAGTGTCCACTGCTGTGGACCAGTATGTCCCTGCTGAGGTAAACCACTTCACATTCAATCAAAAAGCCAGTTATTCTTAGTCACTTTTAACCAACTTGTGCACACATTCTCCTCCTTTCAACAGAAGCTAAGCATATACGGGGATATGGAGTACATGAAGGAGCAGAAACTGACCCCGTATCTGCAGTCCTCTCTGGTGATCATCAGATCTCCAGGGGTTGAGGAGCAGGAAGCCGGACCCCTTCCGTCAAAGGTCAATCTGGATCAGTCTAACATTTAACCTGTCTAACTTCCAAAGAAATCGAGATATTTTGGTTTTCTCTTTCAAAGTTGTGATTATTGCTTCAGACGCATTGACTATGGGTTTCTAGTTTCTCCTTTTTAAAATTTGAGAAGCGTGGACTGTGGGGAATATATCTGTGTTTTGGCACTTTAAAGGCATTACCTATCAGAATGAAAGCTCTGTAGGATCTCCAGTTTTTCCGTTTACTGCCCATTTGTAGAGATGAAGTCTTTCGTTTCCCTTATTTGTTTCTGAGTGTTCTCAGTGTGATCAGTAACAGCTTGTGATTTGAGGTACAACATGTGTTGCACAATGAAACTTTAACGTTTTGATTTATGCTTTAGAACAAGATATCTCTGCAGTGGGTGAACATTTTTTGAACTGCCGTAAAGTAATAAAATCATTAACAGGCATTGTAAATGAAGATATTTTGCAAGTTATGAGATTTGTCATCTTGATATTGTTAATAAAGACACCTACTAAAAAGTGTTCTGTCCTTGTGTGTGTGTGTGTGTGTGTGTGTGTGTGTGTTTAAAATCAGGGTCAGAAACTTTTCCATTTAGGGGAAATATTTGCATTTGCATTGCAAGGGCAATTTTTATTTACTTAATTACTTCAGTCAAGATTTTTAACTGCTGTCAGTAACAAAAGACTCTTTAAAATCTAAATTATGTAAAAACAAGTTCATAGGGCTGCAATATTATGACAAAAATCATTATTGTAGATTATTACATTTTATATTGCAATAACGATTATTAATTTCGATATAGAAAACAATAAAACACAATTTTGTTTTGTGTCTTTTAATGTTTGATTCATATATCTGCACTTGTTTATAATGAGTGAATTCGCGAGCATGCGCACTCATGAACAGCTCCGGCGATTTTAGTGGTGACTAATCTGGCAGCTCGGATTGGCCAATGTGTTCCTAAAATCAACAGAAACGCGTTTGATTGGTTACAAGGCTCAACGCTGCACAAAACTGCATAAAAGCAAGTATCGCGTGAGTTGACAGTTTTTCATCCATTTTCGCATTTCATTGTATTTACGACAGCTGTAATAGATTGTTTAATTGTGCAGGGGCATTTTTGCCCCTTTGTCTTAAATCTATAGGGCATTTTTGCCACAAGCCCTCGTTAACCGACCCTGGTCTGTTGTCCTGCAGTGACCAGTCATTTGTTTGGACATGATTTTTGTCTGTGTGGGCTGTCAACGCTGACAACAAAGATATTATGTGCTGACAGAAGTTCTGTTGTTGTTACCAAGTTACTCTTGTAACACACTTCTGGCCATTTATATAAGCTTCTGAGGACCATATTTTTGAGTACCTGCTGCAATAAGTGTGTATTGTCTTTTTAGTTTTAAATAAATACTTTAAATATGAAACCTAGCAAGACACAGCCTCAGGTAAGGAAGTTACATAATCGTTTATTGAGACACTAAAACAGAAAAGAAAGGTAAGATGTACCTCTGTAACTTAGAGTTACTTTTCTCTGGACAGAAATATAATCAGTGAATTTATCAAAACTAAATACTGTTTTATATTCTAAAATGTTAAAATGGTTATTTATTATTGATTACAATTACTGATTAACTGACAATAAACAATAAGTTATTTCAATTACTTACCGTTGAGGTCAAAAGTTTACATACACATTTCAGAATCTGCAAAATGTTAATTATTTTAGCAAAATAAGAGGGATCATACAAAATGTATGTTATTTTTTATTTAGTACTGACCAGAATAAGATATTTCACATAAAAGACTCATCCAACTATTACAGAAGGTTCAAACACTCACTGATGCTTCAGAAGGAACAATGATGCATTAGGACCTGGGAGGTGAAAACTTTTTGAATAGGAAGATAAGGGTAAATTTAACTTATTTTGTCTTCTGGGAAATATCTAGTATCTTCTATAGCTTCTAAAGGGCAGTACTAAATGAAAAAAAATACAATATTTAGGCAAAATAAGAAAAATGTACACATCTTCATTCTATTCAAAAGTTTACACCCCTGGCTCTTAATGCATTGTGTTTCCGTCTGAAACATAAGTGAGCATTTAAACCTTCTGTAATAGTTGCATATGAGCCTCAAAATCATACAGTCATTATTGGAAAGGGTTCAAATACACAAAAATGCTGAAAAACCAAAAAACATTTTGGGACCTGAAGGATTTTTCCTTAGAACAGCAAGCAGTTTAACTGTTCAGGACAAACAAGGGACTCATGAACAACTATTACTAAAAAAAAAAATACAGCTGTGAATCATTCAGGTAACAACACGGTATCAAGAATTAAGCGTATGTAATTTTCATCTCTTTTTTAAATTCAACAATTATTTTCTCTTGTGAATTATATGTAAACATCTTTTACGTGAAATATCTTATTCAGGTCAGTACTAAATAAAAAATTACATGCATTTTGTATGATCCTTCTTATTTTGGTAAAACAATTATCATTTTGCAGATCATGCAAGGTGTATGTAAACTTTTGACCTCAACTGTACATTACAGAAGTAATGTTATATTAGTTGCAACAGTGATATAATTATTAACTATTGGTCTAGCTATTAGGGGTGCTTGAGCCTTACTAATGGGTTAAACACTGGATTATGAGACGTTTTGTATCACTTTTGATGTACTGATATTGCTCACATGTGTTCGCACTACCATTTGTCCTGTTTTGTAACACATTTGATATCTTAAGGCAAAAACACACTTCATGACATTTGCCCAAATTTTTACCCCAATTTGCAGTTCGAATGAGTCACTGCTAGTTGCCAAAAGCCAGAGCCAGTGTTCAGATTTGAGTCAACTGATTTCACAGAAAATTCCATTGAGTGAAACAGTTATGTCTGATATTTTGAGCCAATTTTAGAACACATATTGTTCTCATTTGTCACACATATTTCAGCACTGAGGCATGTGTTTTTTTGTATGTTGTGACTGGAAGATCATTAAAGGATTAGTTCACTTCTAGAATAAAAATTTATTGATAATTTAATTAACCCTATGCCGTCCAAGATATTTATGTCTTTCTTTCTTCAGTCAAAAAGAAATCAGGGTTTTTGAGGAAAACATTCCAGGATTTTTCTCCATATAGTGGACTTCAATGAGGATCAGTGGGTTGAAGGTAGAAACTGTAGTTTCAACACAGCTTTAAAGGGCTCTACACGATCCCAGCCGAGGAATAAAGGTCTTATCTAGCTAAACGATCTGTCATTTTCTAAAAAAAAAAATGTACATTTATATACTTTTTAACCACAAATGCTCATCTTGCACTAGTTCGATTTCACGCATTACATAATCATGTTTGAAAAGGTCACACGTGACGTAGGTGGAAGACCGACCCAGTCTTTGCAAAGCGAACGTGCAAAGAAAGTCAAACGCCCTTTTACAAAAACAGAAAATGAGATGTTTTTCGCCCAACCCTATCTTTTTGAACCGAAGTACACAGATGAAGAACTAACAACGTGTGACTTTTTCAACGTAATTACGCAATGCGTGAAGTCGTGCATGCACATCACAGAACTAGTGCAAGATGAGCATTTGTGGTTAAAAAGTATGTCTTTTTTTTTCTTTTTTTTTTCCCCCGATCATTTCACTAGATAAAACCCTTATAGCCCTTTGAAGCTGCATCGAAACTTTTGGACCTTCAACCTGTTGGCTTCCAATGAAGTCCACTATATGGGGAAAAATCCTGGAATGTTTTCCTCAAGAACCTTAATTTCTTGAATAATTTAATGATTTTGCACAAATATGCCCATGTTTGCCAGTGTATTTGTAGGAAACAAACAACTACAACACAGAAATGAAAAAATAAGCTGTTTTTAATTGTGAAGAATCCAAGCTACAAGTATTTCAGTGTCACGCTCCTCACAGAGGAATGCACTGCAAAGATGTCACATGTCTGTGTCCACTCAATAACTATTTAACAGATCCAAGTCCTCTGCAGACAGAGTTAACAGAGACTGGCGTTTTGACAGAGGAGCTGAACTTTGCTCTTCCTCTGTTGATAGTCTCCTTTTCTTGCCCTTCTGCACAGCTGCCATTGTTGATGAATGTGTGTTGTGCTCTGCTGTTGAACTCGTGCCACAGAGATCAACCATATAAAAGTGAATCGGCACAACTTTGTCTTTCTTTGTGACCTCACTTGTTTCAGACAAGGAGGTTAGTGTCTCTCGGACAAACTTTTCTCTTCCATCTAGAGAAGAAAATGAAAATGATCAAAAATTCAGATTATTATAAAATGTACATCAATTTTAAAAAAATAGTAGTAGTAATATAGTACTTTTTTTGATAAAGTTGTAGATAAAACGAATACACTCACAAAAACGGAGAGCATTTGTTCTTGGTTTGTAGTCTTTCTTTGGAACCTCTGAAGCTGTAATTTCCCATTGGTTTATTACCTGAATAAAAATTGAATAGTGAAAGAATTTTATACAGTACAAAACCTTTACAACAGCAACTAAAAACCTTTTATGTTACCTGTTCAGCCCAGCCTTCTGTTTTACAATCACAGTGTCCAAACTCCTTCAAAGGTGTTTCTGATAAGACCATTCTCATCTTCTTTCTGAAGAATCCTTTCAAAGACATATTCACCTAAAATAGATATTTAATATTATACAAGACCTCCATAAAAACTTAATGATACTTATTGATGTTATCTTTTTGATTGTGTTACCATCACATTTGTCCCAGATATATCCAGTTTCTGTAGCATTTTAAAGCATGTTAGATATCCGAGGCCTTTCTCAGTGATGGGATTCTCTGTTAAGAAATGAAGAGTGTATATTACCATAAACCTCACATTCAACATGGTTATGTATAAAAAGAAACGGAAAGTATTTATGTAATGAGATTCAAAAAGTTTTTAAAATGCCTTGACTTTGTCTTATATGCTCATCAAGGCTGCATTTATTTGATCAAAATACAGTAAAAAGTGATATTGTAAAATATTGTTACAATTTACAACAACAACTTCAATTTGAATACACACTACTCCTTTGAATGGTAGTGTATTTTAAAATGTAATTTTCTCCTGTAGTTTTCAGCAGCCATTACTTCACTCTTCAGTGTCACATGATCCTTCAGAAATTATTCTAATATTCTGATTTGCTGCTCAAAAAAAAAAAAAAAAAAAACATTTATTATTATTATTATTATTATTATTATTATGTTGAAAACAGCTGAGTAGAATTTTTGGGGGTTTCTTTTATGAATAGAAAGTTCAGAAAAACAGCATTTATCTGAAACAGAAATCTTTGTAACATTATAAATATCTTTATCATCACTTTTGATCAATTTAAAGCATCCTTGCTAAATAAAAATATTAATTTCTACTGACTCCAAACTTTTGAATGGTATAGTGTATAATGTTACAAAAGATTTTTATTTCATATAAATGGTGATTTTGGATCTTTCTATTCATCAAAGAATCCTGGAAAAATTAAATATATATTAATTGATCATTTTTGAACAGCAGATCAGCATATTAAAATGATTTCTGAAGGATCGTGTAACACCGAAGACTGGAGTAATGATGCTGAAAATTCAGCTTTGATCACAGGAATAAATTACAGTTTAAAATATATTCAAATAGAAAGCAGTTATTTTAAACAGTAAAAATATATCACAATATTACTGCTTTTGCTGTATTTTGGATCAAATAAATGCAGGCTTGGTCAGCAGAAGAGACTTCTTAAAAAAAAATAAAAGTTTACTGTTCAAAAACCTTTGAATGGTAGTGTATTTTAAAATGTAATTTTCTCCTGTAGTTTTCAGCAGCCATTACTTCACTCTTCAGTGTCACATGATCCTTCAGAAATCATTCTAATATGCTGATTTGTTGCTCAAGAAACATTTCTTATTATTATCAGTGTTGAAAACAGAAGTTGTGCTGCCTAATATTAATACAATGTCTTGTATTGATCAATGTAATGCATCCTTCCTGAATAAAATATTTAAACTGACCTCAAACGTTCAAATAGTAGTTTATCTGACTATACAAATCCATAAATTTACCAGAGAGTCCCAAAAGCTGCAAGTTTTCTAGACCTTTCTTCATCACTCTCACTGGTGCAGTCAGTCGCTGCAGGCCTGCATCAGAAAGGCAGTTTGCACCTATGAAAAGTTTCACAAGACTACAGAAAAACAGAATGTGAGGAAGAAAAAGAAAGTGACTTCACTTTTTAATCAGTGCAAAAGAAATTGTAAAACCATAAATAAACCATCTGAAATGTTCATTTTGTTTATACAGTGTAGAGAATGACATGTCCATACCTAGTCAGGGCTTCAGAGGTTATATATTTAAAAACCTCATGGTTGTCACCTAATCTACATCCATAGAGATCCAGGCACTCCAGACCCTGAAACTGTCTGATTTCCTCCAATCTTTCAGATATCAAAAGGTACCTGAAAAAGAAAACAATAACATTTATGTAAATGCTCTAGTTTCTAAATTTACCAGGCATAAACGCAATTTGGACGTCTCATAAGGTTGTGTTTACTTCTCACCTGTTTCTCAAGCACAGGGATCTCAGCACTAGTTCTCCATAGGCCTCACAGAAGACCTGCAGTGCTCTGGGTGCAGTATGAGGCTCGGTGAATTTGTGTCTCTCCTCAGCAACCGAGAACAACTTATCGGCCATTTGCTCAGGAAAACCGACCAGTGAGTCCACATGCTCAATATGATCAGCGATGAACTGTAAAGATATGTCAAATAAAGACTTCACCGTGTACCGCAGACTCCCCTCTTTGTTATAAGTGAATATGAAGTGGTCTCTTCTCTTTGTGTGGCTCGCGGACGGTAAAGTGTCAATGCAGAGTTGAAAGGAGAAGTCTCTGGTGAAGAGTCTGTGCTGCGGAGGATCATTCCTGTCTGTACTGACATATCGCAGTTCTCCTTTCTCCCTGACATACACAGCTCCACAGTCCTCACTTACATACATCCTTACCAGCTCTATACACAAAACGAGCGTTTAGTGTCCAAAATACTCGGTTGTCGTTTTGAAATCAAGAGTATATTGACGAAAATATCGAGAAGTTTGTAGAATGTAGAAAGATTTAAAAACGACCGGTTGTTGGAGTAACATCCCTCCTCTATGTGGATTTTCACGCACATTCCAAAATAAAAGTCTTTACTGAACTATTTGCTTTTAAACGCCCGAATGCTGCGCAGATAGCTGCAGGGTTTTAATACTTTTACCTATGATGCATCCTATGGTGTATTTTAAACGTTTTCCCTCATATTTTAATTTCAACCTTATTAGTTTATTTTTTAAAGAGGGTCTCCGTGCTTTTATTCTAATGTTTATATTGTTTATTAACTTACTTACATACTCCATATGTG
Source organism: Labeo calbasu (assembly GCA_019740295.1). NCBI lineage: Eukaryota > Metazoa > Chordata > Actinopteri > Cypriniformes > Cyprinidae > Labeo > Labeo calbasu. The sequence goes on from JAHKKF010521758.1 coordinate 28,590, forward strand.
AACCACAAGATAAAAACACTAGGTTTAAAACATAATAATTTGAACGGTTTAAGACTTGATTTATGGACAAGATAAAACTTTTATTTTGCTACGCATGGCTATCATTGCTTATTTCCGCGTTTCCATTTTCGCACCTTCAAAACAAAGTTTGAAATCCTGAAACATTCAAGAAGCTTTTACTGGTGAGTTGATAAACACCACGAAAACATTAGAGGACATATTTTGCTATGAAAATGTGATGTAAAATCATTTGAGAGAATGCATATTCTTAAAACATCACTTTGTTATGTTTTAACCGCGTTTTTGTGTTTGATGTATAATATCCGCATACGTCTGAATGTCAACAGGTTGTACATCGTCACTCCTGCTATACATGTGAACAGACACTTAAGTTACAGTGGTAGGTCAGCCATAGTTGGTTAAACTTATTTTTTTAAAGGATAGTTCACCCTAAAACTAAACTTTTGAAATCCCTTTTTTTCCGTGGAGCTCAAAAGATGTTAGGAAGATCCTCAGTAATTTTTCACATTCATTTTATGGGAAGAAAATGCAGTGAATCTGTCATTCCCTCACATCCTAATATATACTTATGTGTTCCACAGAAAGTCATACAGATCTGAAACAACATGAAAGTGGGTTATTAATTTAAATTTTGGGGTGAACTATACCTTTAACAATCTAACAGCTAAAGCTTGTTTGCTTATCTGTCTTCTATTGATACCTCATTCACAGAGCACATAGATCTGTGATGGCCAATACTGATTTTCGTTTGCAATTTCAAGGTGAGTCCCTTAAAATTTATAAAACTTATTTGAAAGGAATGGATAACCCAAAAATTAAAATGTTGTAACAGTCATAACAGAGTCATAATAGCTTTGAACAACATGTTGGTTACTCTTAATTAAAACAAAAAGTTCCTTATAAGAAAAAAAAGATAATGGAATCTGGTTATTGCTCTTGGAAAAATATTTTTTATATTGTGTTAGAATTTGAAGATGATCAAGGATTCACAGAACATAATCAAGGTGCCACAACAGTGACCATCGATGACCCCATCAAATCGCGAAAACAACGAAAAGCTGTTGGAACTGATTTTGAAGAAGATGACAACGATGACAAAACTGAGGTCAATGGGACAAAGTCACAATAATCTGAGATCTTTATTTGTGACCCTGAACCACAAAACCAGTCATAAGGGTCAATTTTTGAAATTGAGCTGAATGTAATAACCTTTAAATTAATGTATAGTGTGTTAGGATATGACAATTTTTGGCCGAGATACAACTATTTTGAAATCTGGAATCTGAGGATGCAAAAAAATCATCCAAATTGTCCAAATGAAGTTCTTAACAATGCATATTACTAATCAAAATTAAGTTTTGATATATTTATGGTAAAAAAATGTACAAAATATCTTCATGAGACATGATCTTTACTTAATGTCCTTTGTTTCCTATAATTTTGACCCATACAATTTATTTTTAGCTATTGCTACAAATATACCTGTGCTGCTAAAGACTGATTTTGTGGTCACATTTTTTCAAAAGGAGCACTGATTCAAAACACATGTTCCTTTGTCAAACAGCTTTTGTCCGGTGAAAAAAAGAGTCCACCCTTCTGGACGTTTGAGTACTACCAAACATTATTCGATGTGGACAGTCATCAGGTCAGCCATCCTTACTGTAGGACTCAGCCCTCACACTAGTGTGACTGTTATCATTTCAAAGAGTTAAAACACCTTCATTGTGTATTTCAGAAACATGTTTTTAAGGGTTTATTTAAATCTAATACTACTCATGCACATGAATGATTGTTTTGTTAAGTGCCTGAAAAGATGAAATAATATGCTGTCAAGACGAGACGAGACAAGACAAGAAATAACATCTCTTTGTTCGTTTATAGGTAATGAACAGAATAATTGGTTCAGTTCTGCCTTGGCCTGGGAAAAACTTTGTTGAGGTCTATTTACGGAATAACCCGGACCTGTATGGTAAGCTGCATTCAACTAAAATTGTGTGGAGCATAAACAAAGAAATTTATAGAAGGCTGATATGAATATGTTGTTTTTGTAGGACCTTTCTGGATCTGTGCAACTCTTGTTTTTGTCATCGCTATTAGTGGAAACATGTCCAGTTTTCTTATCAACTACGGTCAGCCAAAGTTCAAATATGTGCCAGACTTCAGGAAAGGTTAGAGATATTTTATTTAAAATAACATTGGTTTGTGGTTTTATGACAATAATGAGCTGCATTTGGATTTTTAATATAACAACAACAAAAAAGAAAAAAAAAAATCTTGTTCCAGCTGTACTGCTTAATATATTTTTGTCGAAACTGATCATTTTTTCAGGATTCTGACATTTGAAATAGAAATCTTTTGTAATATTATAGATGTTATTACAGTCACATGTAATCAGTTTAATTAATATCTAAATACATACTTTTTTTTTTCAGAAACAAAAACCTATTAAATTTTTGAATGGTAGTATAGAATGCTGTTAAAAAAAGGCTCAAACAAAAGAGTGTCAGAATGACACTGGTTTTCTTGTTTTCCAGTAACTATGGCAGCCACAGCAATCTACAGCTATGCATGGTTAGTGCCTTTAGCTCTATGGGGTGTGCTCACTTGGCGAAATACAAAGATCACAAGCCTGGTGTCCTACTCCTTCATGCAGATACTCTGTGTCTATGGTTACTCGCTTTCCATCTACATCCCTGCTGTGGTGAGTCATACAGTCATATTATGTGCATTAATCTGTGCATAATTACCACATCCATGTATGATAAATACATTTGAGATTGATATTTGTTATTATTTTGCAGGTACAGTAATTAATTTGTTTGTGTGTATTTGTGTGAAAAACAGATTTTGTGGATAATACCAAGTGAAGGGTTGAGGTGGTGCTCTATCGTGGTGGCTTTGTGTCTCTCAGGATCTGTGCTGGTTATAACATTCTGGCCAGCCATCAGGGACGATAAACCAAGAATTACCATTGCAATTATATCTACCATTTTGATTCTTCACGCCCTACTTGCAATTGGTTGCAAGGTATGTTTTTAAGAATCTTTATACATTAGAAATGAATGTGATTCACATTATCTGTTATGAACAGAATACACAATACATATTCAGGATGCACAACAGGTTCAGAAATTAACATTTCCATTAAGGGGCAATATTTTCCCCCTGGGTGTTCGTGAGGGCAAATTGTATAATCACCATACTTGTCTTTAATGTCAAATACTTGAATTTTGCCCGATTAATCGATATTTATTGTCTGTTTATCTAAATTGACCATATGCACGCATTACTTCCTTGTTTTAGACAAGCCAGCTCAGTCATTTCTGGTCAACTGTACTGTCGTAATAGGAGTGACCTTTGCTCATTTTCTCTACATAATCCATTCACAATTTTAAGAAAATGTTTGTTTGTCTAAGAGGACCAAACGTCCATGTATACTGTTTCAAGAATGACAAACGCGAGTGTAAAAAATTGGACCAGTAAATCCGCCAAATATGTGTGAGTCATTTAATATGATTGACAGTAATAACCGAACGAAACATCTGACAAGCCGATGTCAAAAATAGAGCTGATTCAGACTAAGTTCAGAGGAACAAAACTACAGCAGTAATAAGTTTGTGTTGGTTGAATACAGGCTATTTAATAGCTTTTACAGTTCAAGATAAAACTGTTATTAAATGTATGTAAAAAGATGTAGTAATTCAATTAAATCTAAAATATTTCAAATTTATATTGATTCATATTGAATGCATTATTTAATTTGTATACCAATAATATTTCACTTATTTAATTTGTAGTGAACTATATATAAGTATTTAAATAATTCACCCTTATTTTGTGTCTGAGCTTAGTTATTTATTTGTTTTAATAACTTTCTGCACTTGCTATACAATATACTTCAGCACAGTAGAAGTACTAAAATTTGTCATACTAGTAATTTTATAATAAATCGAAAAGGTAGACGTGGAAAAACTATGGGAGTTGAAATGGCAGTTGCAGCCAATGAGTGATCCTCTACTGCCATCTTATGGTTATAAGGGTTATGTGGTTATAATTTCATGTCATTTTCATCTTAAAAAGGTCGTTTTCCGTGTGAATCTTAATGAATGAAAAGTGAATTTTTGAAGTGAACTTACATTTTAAAAGTTCATGACTATGAAGGCAAGTTACTGATTATTAAGAATACTATTCAGATGCCGACAAAGAGAAGCATCTCTAGCTTGCTAACGTTATATTAAACAGTTATGACAGTGTTTAGCTGTCAGCATTAATTGTATAACTACATGTCTATGTACTCTCCTAGGATTACCAGGCTCAGAATTTAAATGACTGTATATATTGTTAAATAATGAAACTGAACATTCATGCCGCTATCATTATTCACGATGTTCAGTTTCTGATAAGAACGAGGCAGGAGAGTCTCAAGTGTCTCCACTTATATATAGCACACATAAAATGAGCTGCACCAGAAATTTACAGGCGGTCTGATTATTATGCGGAAGTTCTAAAGAACGCTCCGTGCATATGGTCAATTATTATACATGTGAAAAAACAGGAGCACATAAGGTTGGAATATTATGACAAAAATCATTATTGTATATTATTGCTGTTTATATTGTAATAATGATTATTAATATTGATATATAAAAAATATAGATGTATTTGTTTCGTTTTGGGCACTTCACAGACAAACATGTAGGTCCATGACATTAGTCTAGTCTAGCACAAGTTATGCAAAAACACCCATTATAATCACTGAAGCTGTCAAATTAATATTTAATTAACATCGTATCTGCACTGTATTGTTTATGATTTTTTGTGAGCGTGCAAAAATCAACACAGCTCCAGCTGGGTTTTTTTTTTTTTTAGCGCTGACTAATCTAAACGCCTCTGATTAGCCAATGTTTCCAAAGTTTAACAGAAACAAGTTTGATTGGTTATAAGGCTCAGCGTTGCACAAAACCGTGCGTAAAAGCAATCTGATGCAGTGTGAGCGAATCTAAATGTAATTCCATAAACTGACTTTTTTTAAAATTCATTTTCATATTTAATTTCAATCACAGCAGCTGTAATACATGGTTTAATAGTGCAGAGGCATTTTTTTCCCCTTTGTCTTAAATTTATGAGGCATTTTCGTTCTTTTTTGTGGCATTTTTGCCATAAACCCTTGTTAATTTCCGACCCTGATGCACAATATATTAGTCCATATTTGTAGCTAGTTATATTGCTAAATGAATTTATCAATATCAGTCCATATTTGATATATACAGTTGAGGTCAAAAGTTTACACGCACCTTGCAGAATCTGCAAAATGTTAATTATTTTACCAAAATAAGAGGGATCAGACAAAATGCATGTTATTGTTTGTTTAGTACTGACCTGAATAAGATGTTTCACATAAAATATGTTTACATATAGTCCTCATGAGAAAATAATAGTTAATTAGTGACTAATTAGTTCAAAGGTTTACATACACTTGATTCTTAATACTGTGTTGTTACCTGAATGATCCACAGCTGTGTTTTTTTTTTTTAGTTGTTCATGAGTCCCTTGTTTGTCTTAAACAGTTAAACTGCACGTTGTTGTTCAGAAAAATCCTTCAGGTCCCAAAAATTCTTTGGTTTTCCAGCATTTGTGTGTATTTAAACCTTTTCCAGCAATAACTGTATTATTTTGAGATCCATTATTTCACACCAAGGACAGCTTAGGGGCCCATATGCAACTATTACTAAAGGTTCAAACGCTCACTGATGCTTCAGAAGAAAACACCATGCATTAAGAGCCTGGGGTGAGAACTTTTTGAATTTAAAGATCTGGGTAAATTGAACTTCTTTTGTCTTTTGGGAATTATGTAAGTCTTCAATCTTCTGAAGGGCAGTACTAAATGAAAAAAAAAAAAAAAAGATATTTAGGCAAAATAAGAAAAATGTACACATCTTCATTCTGTTCAAAAGTTTTCATCCCCTGACTCTTAATTCATCGTGTTTCCTTCTGGAGCATCAGTGAGTGTTTGAACCTTCTGTAATAGTAGTAATAGTGTCATAATAGCATATGAGTCCCTCAGTTGTCCTCAGTGTGAAAAGATGGATCTCAAAATCATACATTCATTGTTGGAAAGGGTTCAACTACACAAAGGATTTGAAGGATTTTTCTAAAGAACAGTGGGCAGTTGAACTGTTCAGTACAAACAAGGGACTCGTGAACAACTATCACTAAAGAAAACAATATCACACACAGCTGTGGATCATTCAGGTAACAACACAGTATTAAGAATCAAGCGTATGTTAACTTTTGGTTGGGGTCATTTTTATAATTTCTACCATTATTTCCACTTGTGGACTATATGTAATAGCATTTTGTATGATCCCTCTTATTTTGGTAAAATATTAACATTTTGCAGATTCTGCAAGGTGTATATAAACTTTTGACCTCAGCTGTATCAGCCAATATTTAATTGTGCATGCTCATTTCTTCTTATTTTTACATTTAAATGAATATCCATTTTTCGTACTGTACATTTATAATATTGTTATGCTAAGACTGACTGGTAGCATTTAAAACGATTAATTTTAGTCTGTAGTATTTTTTATTTGTTTTATTTAGACAATATAGTATAGAATTTTAACATATGATGATAATAATAATTTCTGGCTTATCTGTATTGTAAATGTCACTGCATCCCTAATTTGTATGCATATGATTATGCAGTCATTCAAACAATACAAGCAAAACATGTTAGATGCAATTTAAATGCACGCTAGATGTTTTATAACGGTAAAGCTGTGTAGCTGTACTAGCGTCTCAACATCAGCATTTCGGCAGTGCTTCTTTCAGCGTTAAAGGATAAAACAGGTTGGTGTCAAATGTGTTTCCCCAGTGGAGGGTGTGTTCTCGGAAACACTAGCAATAGTCAATGACTGGCTTGGAAACGTTCCAGTTTGTGAGGAGAACCATATCCTTAAGGCTATCATGTGCCATCAATTACATTCATTTAATTAGGGAATGCAGTGTTTAGGGGACAAAAGTGCTGTCAGAGTCTGAAAGATTTGTGCCCTCTCTCTTTTTTTTCAGGCTTTCTTCTTCAGTACATATGAGATGGAACACACTGAGCCATTAAAAGCGAGCAACAGTTCATCCACGAAAACAAACTGAATTACAGCCCTGGGTAAATACAGGCCTTCAGTGAGGTGGCACTCTCTCATGTGCTTTGACTGCTGAACTGTTTTAATAATGATGAAATGCCATAGAAATGTCAGCACTTTTAGATGAGCCAAGTGTCATTTGATTGTAACTGCTGATGGGAAAATAAGATTTGCATTTGGCGAGATGTTAACATGAGACGACGCTTCCTGTACATAATCTGTGCTCTTCGAGAGACTGTTATTCTTCTGTAATTGCAGCGTCTCCTCTTGCCTTATTAGAGCGAATCGGGTATCTTGATAATGAGATTGTGGGCTGTCTGGATTTCTTCATCTTGATGTAGTCTGTGAAGGTCAAACCTTCGTTTTGGTATGTTTATGTTTATAGGTGAGCAGCGAAACCTCGAGATACACATCTACAACATGTTTGATGTTTTCTGATTGGAGGTTCAGACACATGTTACTGTTACAAAATAGAGGACATGTATATACGGTGTAGCTGTTGTTTAAATATTTATGTGATAATTGAGCTTGAGATGGGTTTCAAAGGGTCACTCTCCTGTTTCTACCACTTTGGAACGTGTACATGTACTTAAAATGTTTTAACACTAACTACAAAGCCAACAGAAAAAAAGTATGGAAAAATAAAATAAATTATGAGTTGAATTGCACATACACACAAAAGCTGATTACATATTTTAATAAAGTTGGAAATCAAAACTAGAGTTTATTTAAAGGGGTCATTGGATGCATACTACACTTTTACATGTTGTTTGAACATTAATGTGTGTTGGCAGTGTATGTACAAATCTACCCTATAATGATAAAAATACATGCAGTGGTTTTTAATTAATC